>CM032406.1:642971-915471 GCA_019049475.1 Eueides isabella | reverse complement strand
CACTAAGTTTAAGCCTATTTCTAGTATAAATATTATGTACATCACTGATTTTAGTAAACTTATTAATTTTTCTTGACATACATAACATTGTCAAAAATGTATTGAGATGCAACGGTCAATATATTAATATTTTTAAACATTTACCTTAAAGAATCCTTAGGGCTTAAGTTATAGATTGCGCGAATAGCTCGCTTCTGCAAGACAAAGATTGACCTAATACCGGCTGCATTACCCCAAAGTAAGATGCCATAAGACATAATACTGTGGAAGTAGCTAAAGTAAACAAGGCGAGCCGTTTCCTCATCAGTCAATAGTCTAATTTTTTTAGAGCTTTATTGCAGAGCTCAGTCGAGGTACATAATAAGGTTACATTGGTGTACAAATATTTAAAAGTACATACTATTTGTATGTCAGAATTATAAGCTAACTTAACATATTAATATTGTTGCTCATAATAATGAATCAGAATTAAAATTATGATTCATGATCATTTGAGTGATTTGCATATTAAACTTCTCAGAGATGATATATAACATTTTTTATTATTAATTAAATAATATTTTGTAACGAGGTCCTTTTTGCATTTTGCTATTAATGAATACTCGTTTTTACATAATATTTTTCACCAAAAACCAAAGAATCTGATTTTACTGATTCTATTTGTGAGATACAGTAATTCATTTATTACATTAAATATATGTACATACGAGTATGTATATTTATTTTACAGTAATGATTTACTTTTGTTGTGTCAAAGAACTTCGAAGTTAGTAGTAGCCAAAATATTTTGAATAAAATTTTATCAATTAAATACATTGTAATATTATTTTATATGTAAATAATTTTACACTAAGCTTTTTCTTACAAATAACGTTGAACTTTACTTAACTCGATTTGATTCTGTAGAAGCTTTGGACTTACGGTTATTTACTTTCATTGATTGCTTTTGAGAATAAACAATCGGAAACAGTACTAAAGCACGCTTGTCATAACGCATCAACGTCAATAGAGATCATGGACGAAGAATAACTCTGAAATGTAATATTTTCATTTAAATCAGACAACTAACGTCCTTTCATTTCCTTTAATATATATCTTATTAATAAATCTATTGTCAAGCAGAGCAACGTATTTTTTTTTTCTTTATGAACAAGACACACCTGATAGTAAGGGACCACCGTCGCCCCCGGTCCTCTGTACTCCAGAGGATGTAAGCGCTACGGGAGCGTTGCCGGCCTTTAAGGTGGATGGACACCGGGGCCCGGCATTACCCAATGCGAAACGCAGCGGTCGAAGCCACTACTTAACACCGATTTTACATGCCGGGGGTGGCAATAATCCGGTCGAGTCTGCCCATGCGTGTTGCCATTGTTGACAACGTGACTCTCCCACACGTACTTTGGTGGCCTCTTAAGACACCATCAGTACCAAGGTGATTCTATTCGAAGTCGGAATCACTTCTTTTGGCTTATAATTCATATAATACTTATAATAAATTTCTATTACTTCCAATATTCATAAAAAAAAAACAAGTAACTTTTTATAATATTATGAGATAAGCTTTTCCAACGAATAAATTTATTCTAACCTTTTATATTACAAGTAAAATAGAAACAATTCAAAAGGCTTTGAAGCAACTTTCTCAGTACTCGTGCATGCTTTCTACATAATAAATGAACGTTCGCGAATAATTAACTTGTTAAATGTTCATGGAAAAGGTAAGCAAGATATATGAAAAAAAAAGAGCTTTACAGAGAGCCTCGTTAATATGCGTAGTCAAAGGTTTTTGCACAGCGTCGTTTACGTTTTATAGGAAAGGATTGAATTCTGAGAGACATGTAAGAGAAGAAAGTTATCGATAGTTCAGTCAACATTTTGGAAACATTTTAGATATTAATGAATTAACCATAATCGATGAAAATCATCGTAATATAAATATTAGAAATTGGCTTAAACTTTGTTCGTCTGTAACGAGACTACATCAAGTACGTGATTCTTTTATGAGTCAATGTACTTTTACAATTGGATTTCAGAATATGTCCAATAATTTTCAATATCAATATCATAAAAAAGAAAAATGTTCCGCTGAGTTTCTTGCTCCGGTTCTTTTCATGTCGAAGGCTGAAACTCAAGTGAACCGGTGGTAAATTCTTTGAGGTACAAAAATGAGAAAATTAAACTTCTTTGAAGAAAATATTCAAATAAGAACTTCTTATACATATCAAACGCCTGATGTTATTTAATGGCAACCAATTTAGAATGACATATAATATAATATACAAAACTAAAATGTTGTGTTTATGTATATATGTACTTATCACAACTCAATCGTTCTCGACATCGAGAATAACACATACTCACATTAAAATTGGTTGTTTGAATTATTACTCCAACAATTCATCCTTATAGAAAGAGAACTGGACCAAAGTAAAGTAATTAGTCTTACTAAGTTTCACGCTGTATCCCGCACTTGGCAGGGTAGGCAGAGGAAACTTGGGAACCTAGTGCTAAGACACTCCGATCCATACACTTTTCGCCAAGTATGAGGGATTGCATGTTGTGTGATGGAACTCAACGCCACGTTTTGCCTTTTTACCGGAGTGAAGAAATGAAAATATTAAATAATTCACTTGATACTAGTAGGGGGAATCGAACCCCCAAACTGTCGCGTTTACAGTCACACTCTTGTTCCTCTGCGCCATGACAGACCTCTTATATTATAATTTATGTATGCCATTAAATATTCTAAGTAAAATAAATTAGTTGAATTTTTGTTATTAGTTTGTATTTAGTAATATTTTACGACAAAAACATATTTATGATTTGGATAAATTTATAAGCACTAATAAAAAATAGATATATTTTTGCAATTAGAAATATTTTTTATTAAATCTAATCAAACATGTTTATTGTTTACTTGTATATAAAACTAATCTTTAAAAATTTCGTTATAAAGGCCGATCGACTAATTTTACTAAGTATATAAAATAATTATCTCGGTTATTGAGCCAACGACAAAAACCAAGGTAAATTAGAATATCCATATGCCCAAAATTTTTAAGTACAATACTAATGAAACACTTTATATATTTTCATTTCATTTCCTCTTCTATGGTAACAAGATTTATTCGAGAGTTTTAGTGAAATAAAACCATTGCCATTCATCAATTTATTTTATTTAATTTTATTTTTTAACAAAAATACCACAGACACATCAAATAGTATTGTACACAAATGAAATGATCAACAACGTTAGAAACAAATATTCTTATTTATTATTTAGGAAAACCTATACTATTGTTATATTAGGACAATCGTATATTAGAATTAATACATTAAATATGGCTAATGTTCATGGGCGCATGGACAAGGGGGAGGGGCCGGGTAGTTCGTGCCCAGTCCTGTGCCCAACCTAAAAATTTTACTAACAAAAAAAATAAACGTTTACACAAATATATGTGTTCAAGTCTAGATATTACGAATGTATATTAAGTGTATATGTATATGTATATTAAGTGAAGAATTTGAACCAATTGATATTATGAATGAGGATTTAATTAAAGTTTTTTTTTTTATTTCTTCATTTATTTTGTTTTATAATCATTATATAATGTATATGATAAATAATAAAATGACTAGTCAATGAACTAAAATGTTAAAACAGCAAACAGTTACGATATAGTTAACAATAAATACAAAACATATATTATTTGGTACGCATCTTAAGTACCCATAATAAAGTGCGATCAGCCAAAAATCGAAAATTCGTTTTACTTAAATAAAACTCTTAAAATTTCGAATTTACAATCTAAAATATATTACATTGAGTATCTATTAAGGCACTACGTGTAAGGCCTTGGTCTTATAATAAATGTAATTAATAATCTGTGTAAACTGGTGCGCCGCCAACGCCATCTAGCGAGACAGGTCTGTAGTAATCTTTCATTTCACCCCAACCACGTGGCGCTACGTTGAAATTTTTCCCACAAACGAGCGGCAAACGCGGACTTTTTGGTGAAGCATAAACATCATTTAACTTTGTTGGAGCTAAAGGCACTGGCACTTCTACATTTTGTACGGTAATTGTAGGTGGGGTGACTGGGAATGGTTCCATTTTTGGTAAATTCGAAGTATGTTTTAATGCGGATTTGGGATATGTCTTCTGGTTTCGGAGGCTTGATGGCGGACGGTATGGCGTGTCGTGGTTGGCCACTGGAGTTGCTGTTGTGCATGTGTTTGATGTGTTACGTCCTGGAATAAAAAAGTACTTATTATTTCGGACAATCGTTGAAATAATATATATGCGAGAAGCGTTTACGCTATGACAATAAAACATAGGTTTTTACTATGTTTTAAAGTGTTATTCCACACTTAGGACAGAAAATACTAAACTTAAATTTAAAAAGCGTATAAAAATTTTGAACGAAGCAGGATTTGAACCCGCGCCTCTGGAATACCGTTCCAGCGCTCTGACCACTAAGCCTAATACTATTTACTTTTTTCTGTCCTAAGTGTGGAATAACACTTTAAAACATAGTAAAAATATTAAAAGTAAATAGTATTCTCTCTTGCCAAACGATAATTCTTACGAGTTGTCTTTGGGTAGCGGAAATTTGTAAAAATCTCCCTACAGAGATGCTAAACAACAAAATAAGTTGTAACAAGCGTATAAGAATTTCGACGGAGCTCGGTGAGAGCGAATGGCTTAGTGGTCAGAGCGCTGGAACGGTATTCCAGAGGCGCGGGTTCAAATCCTGCTTCGTTCAAAATTTTTATACGCTTTTTAAATTTAAGTTTAGTAAAACATAGGTTGTATTTTCTAACTATATATCATATTTTATAGCAATTTTTACGCTTTTTAACCACCTGTGCAAAAATTAGGGATGTTATAAGTATGACTTTTCTGTCTGAGCGTCTGACTGTGGTCAAAACTATCAAGAACTGAACGAGAGCATCTTTTATTACTTAGTAATTATATTTTATATATTTTTTTTACATATGTATAATAAAAATCGGATTAGCAATTGAAGAGCGGGGTTTTTTTTACGACTTCACGCTGTATCCCACGCACGGCAGGGTAAGCAGGGGAAACATGGGAACCTAGTGTTAAGAAACTTCGTTTATATTACGATATTTCATTTTTCACTTTCCGCCGAATTTTACACATCGCGTGTTGAATGGCGGAACTTAACACTGTGCTTTGCCCTGTTACTAGGTTGAAGAAATGAAAATATTATTTATTTCTTCGAGTAGGCATCAAATAAACAACCTGTCGCAATGATTTTGTGTCATGATAGACATTAAACATCTTCCTTATTTTGAAATTTAATTAATCTTTACTATATATCTATTTTATATACTGACCAGACACAATGTTACGTAGTTTTTAATTGAACATATCATTCTTTAATAAATTAATTAATGAAGATAACGCAAATCTATAAGTAAATAGATAATATTTGAGAAAAGAGCCAAGTTTGACTGAAGTAAACCAGGTGACTATAAGAGAGCGCTATCGTTCGGCAGTTGGTGTCCTGGATACACTGACTGCATCACAATGAATACTGTATGTATAAATACATCGACATGTATGGACATATGTCTCAGCTGTTTTATATTTTACCAATATGTCAAAAAGAATTTAGTTGTAAGACGTTTAATTTCATTTTACGATATTTATAAATATTGCCGCCTCACAGGCTGATACTCCTCTCTCAGGTAAGGAAGGTAAGCGCGGCGTTGAGCACCGTCACTCAACACGCAATGCTTCAAAAAACCCGTAGAAAGTGTAAACATTAGGTTTCCTGGTGCAATCAGCCTATCTCGTTATAAAGGGTGTAAGAGACAGTTGCTTTCAAAACGGTACGTCTTGACAGTTACCTCTTCCTTCATGTACCCATTTCACCGAGCGTTTCTTCCTGTTCACATACATGCTCTGGCCCTTGCTCATGTGGTTGCTGGAATCTGACAGCGACTTGGAGATAGACCTTGCAAGGTCCATTTGCTCTTTTACAGTAGGATGTACTCCTGGCACGTAGAATGCTGATGATGCGAAGGTTTTTTCTGAGGAATTATAAATTATTTTTATTATTATCGCTTTAGGTATAGATTTCTAGGTATTTGTCATAGGTAGGTGAGGAGGGTAGCATTGTATAATATAAAATAGTTTTCGAAACTTGAAATTTGTACAAACTCTATTATAGTAAAATATTTATATTTAATGTATAAATATATATATGGTACTTCAGGTCAGTACTCGTACTAGGGATTGGACTGTAACGATCATACTGTATTTGCATAATATTTTTATATATATTTTTATATTAAATTGCTATCTTTAAGATATTTTGAAAAATTTTAGCCATTTCCACTACATTGGCTACGACGCATCGCCTATCGTTATCGCATGTTGCCTATTAGTCAGCCATGTTCGAGTCAGTTCTAGCCTTGAAGGTTAGAGAGTTCATCTATTAATACCATCGCGGTGATGCAGTCCAACCACTCGCCTTGCTCTTCGATATTCAACAGAGTTGGCAAATGGCGGTTACTTATAACTATTTTGCTTGGATAGTATTTAGAGATATTACGTGTGACAATACATAGTAGATTGTATACTTGTATTGCTATTTAGAGCATCTGAGTCGAATAAATTTGGGAAGATAATTACAAGAAATCTAAAGTTTTATTTTTTTTTATTATTTCACGCTTTATCCCGCAAATATCAGGATATGCAGAGGGAACTAGGAAACTAAGTGTACGTGACTTTAATTAGTCTTCTTCATAACTTCTTCAAATTTAGCCTTACCAAATTTGCGGTCTTTCTTGATAATGTGCTCTTCAGCATCAGGTGCTGGTGTGAAGATCTTGTTCAAATCAACCTCCTTATCACCAACGATGATAGGTTTGTTCTCCAAATCTTCCTGTAATACAAAATTTTGATGTAGGTACTATATATGGTACATGTATGTACGTATGGTTCGTGCGTGAAACGATAATGAGAATAATGATAATATTTTGTACTAAATGCCAGTTAATTCAAGGTACTTGGCTACTATTTTCTTTGAAATAAACATTATGTCCTTAAATATATTCATTATTTATGCTACTCTATGTTCATTCTTTTTTACAATAGAGTAAATGCTAATGAAATTGAATCTTTTGAGCATTTTACATGAGGATATGACTTTATATTTACAATGTTGGTATATATCATGGACTATGTATGAAATGATGATTTATATGTTCATTAATACAAATAAATGTGTAAAAGTCGTAGCCACATCGTCGTTTTCTTTACAATAACTGCGCAGATTCGTTTAATTTTTTTAGCTTTGTCCTGTATCCCGTACATAGGAGATTAGAAAAAGGGAACTTAGGAACCTAATATTCCTATTAAGACACTTCCGTACTACCCGAATGCTAAGGCAGTGGGTGTTGGGTAGCAAAAATCAACGCCCCGGTTTGCATAGTTACCGGGGCAAGGAAATGAACATAATAAATATACATTTTCTTGAGCGGGGCCTACAATCGGTCCCGTTTACAGTCGCTCGCTTGTAACCCTGCGTCATAACTGGCCTCAAGACTTCTTAGTTTTGTTTCTTTTTTGCCGGACCAACAAAGTGCAAAAGTTCAGAAAATCTAACTTCAAGGCACATCGGTCGGCATTTGTTTTTCTATGCTACTTTATAAATGTAGAACACTAAGATACAAGAAATATGAAAAAAAAAACACATTCATATTTTTCTGGGCATCTAAAATTTGTATCTGTCAATAATTTTTTTTCAGCCTCAAGCTTTATCCCGCAAATTGTAGGGTAGACAAAAGGAACTTGGAAACCTAATGTAAATACCATCAGTACTCATTGAAATAATTCCTTTCCGCACTTTCCGCTGAACAGGTCCCATTTCGTGTTGAGTTGCGATACTAATTGTCGCCCAAAGCCCCGTGTAACTCCAGAGGAGCTACAGGAGCGTTGCCGTCTTATAAGGTGTACGGGCACCGGGGCCCGGCATTACCTAATGCGAAACGCAGTGAACAAAGCCATTACTTAATGCCGGGGGTGGTAACAATCCGGTCGAGTCTGCCCATGCGTGTTGGCATAGCTGACAACATGAATCTCCCACACGTACTTTAGTCGCCTCTCACGACACCATCAGTATCATAGTGATTCTATTTTAAGCCGGAATCACACAGTTATAAGGCTTTGCTTTGTTACCAGGGCCAAAAAAATCCAATAATAAATATTTCAATTCCTCGAGTGGGGATCGAACCCACAACCCGTCTGCACTAATCTGCTTTTACATACATATATCTCGAAATTACAATTTGAACACCAAAGCTTAAGCAAAATAGCGAAATAGATATGAAATATATACAGAAAAGTTAATTTATAAAGCGATATTGTTAGTAAAAAAACACAAAAATATAAATTCATATAAAATATATATAATAGTTTATAAACAAAATTCACTCGGAAACTAATCTATGATAATATTAACAAATGAAACTAAAATATGAGTATTTTATCTCGATTGTATTCTTACAGTAAGCAGGTCCGGGGGAGGTGATGTAGTCGTGGGGACTTCCACGTCGTTCTGTTATGGTAAGTATGTATGAATTAATTGAGGCAATACAGGGAAAAATAATACAGCCAAGAAAATTAGCTACAATATTTATTGTCTTTTTGCTATTCATATAACCTAGTGTTAAGACACTCCGTTCCAATTCCGTTCCCCACTTTCCGCCGAATTTGAGGCATTCAACGCCGCGCTTTGCCTTGTGCCAGAGCGAAGAAATGACAACATTAAATATATAAATTTTAAATATGTCGGTTACAGTCACACGCTTGTGCCGCTGCGTCACGACAGGCCTCAAATTTCTTTAGCTACTGATTTTCTTTATCTACTGATAAAACCAAATCATCATTATCCACGCCTTTATTTAGCTTCACACTTAAATCCCTGACGTTGCAGGGTTCATACAGGGAACCTAGGAGGGAAAATATATGGTGATTACTTAGTTATTCCCGTGCATGCTAGGTTCCCAAGTTTTTTCTACCACCCTGTTTTGTGCGGGATACAGCGTGAAGGTGAAAGGTGTATCATTAATTATAAAATGGTACTAAATTGTAATCACAGAAGCAAAAAAAAATATTTGATAATTTCTTGGCTCAATTCCAGACGCACTTATATATGATCAAGCGTGTATTTATCAATTTTAAAATTCAGGTCGCTTAGCAATGAAACTTCTTTGATGAGTTTAAATGTATTTTTATAGTACATCCTATTCTAATTTTATTTTAAGTCGGTTAAAACCAATACTGAAATATAAAATATTATTTTCTAGGCAGAGGCAACTATATAACCTAGTGATAAAACATTCCGTTCATTTTATGACACCTCCATCCGCCGTATAGGACGTTGCGTGTTAAGTGGCGCAACACAACGTTTTATGTTTGAATGAAAATATTCAATACTTTAGTTCTTTGAATGGCGATCGATCCAGGGACCTGTCGCACTTGTGCCCTTGAAGTAGACCCGTAGACCCACGGGGATCCATCTGGATCACGTAGGGTAACTTTGGGTCAAATAGAATAACTTACTATTTTACCAAATTTCATAAGCATTCTTCTCTTTATTAAAAAAAAAAAGAATAAAAATTAAATTATAACAAAAAACAGAGTGTGATTCTCACTATATGATAATGAGATATTTTATATTTCTTTATATATATATATATATATATATATATATATATATATATATATATATATATATATATATATATATATATATATTAACACACTTACGCAATCTAGAACGAAGAACAAACAAACAAACTAATCTGATACATTAGCGTAATCCCTCATCACACGGTACAGGCGATGTTGAGCCAAGAGATTGTATCATTTGATACCCATTAATCTTTCATTTTATTTCTAATTTATAATAATGTAGTAACTAGCTTTCACATGCGGCTTTACCGGCGTGGCCAAGAGGATATAGTTTAGTTCAGTTCTTGAAAGGTCTTTTCAATTTTTAAGTATTTAAGGTGTTTGTGACGTACAAGCGCGTGTTTCTAAACGCGATTGGTTGTGGGTTCACTTAAGAAAATGAAATATTTAATATTTTTATTTTCTAATAGAGTTTCTTAACATTAGGTTCCCAAGTTCCCTCTGCCATGTTCCGGATATAGTTTAAAGCTAAAAAAATTATGTATCTTTGGCTATATGAAAAAAATCTACATTAAAATGTGCAAGAAAAGAATCTCCAAAATTCATGAAACCTTATTAGAACTGATAACTGATTAATAGTATAAGCTAGAAATTGTTCACAAAAAATATTTATTTTTTGATGATTTCAACCATTATGAACAACTATTAATTTTGGCAAGATTGCACCACTTTATACTGTCTGAATATCTTACTTACACTTGAAGTTTCTCATTAGTAACTAGCGGCACGCTATATGACGAATATTTATTTAAATATTTTTTAAGGCATAAACGCACCACTGTTAATGCAACAACAATTCTCGATCTATTGAAAGTAATTATATAATCTATATAATTATAGATTACTTTAATTATATATAAATACGATCGATATATTTCGAAATACCTCATGTGATTACAATTATCTGTACTTTTCTTATATATTTTTTGTTTAAGGACAAAAATAAAGTTAAAATTGAGGCATTGCGTATTCAGTGACGGAACTCAACGCCGCGCTTTGAATTGTTATCAGAAGTAAGAAATGAAAAAAATAAATATTTCATTTAAAAATATTTCATTTTCTTCGCGCGGGGATCGACTCTACGACCTGTCGTGTAGAGTCACACGCTTATAGCCCTGCGCCACGACAGGCCTCACCATATCTACCATATATTCTCACACTGTTTACTGCTAGAAAAACATTAATAAATAATAATTACATATCTAAGAAATGCCAAATTTTATAATTAAGTCCAATAAAATAACATGCCATGTCAATGTACTAAAAACAAACACTCGATAATCAACATATTATATGCAAAAACGCAGTAGGTATTTTCCAAAGGCGTTGGCGGCCACAGGTTCAACGCCCAGCCGGTAATGGTAACGTTAGACCGTCGATCGTCCACTTACGTAGAGATCATTTGAAGCTTCTAAATCAATCAAAACTATATTAGAATGATTACTTTAGAGAAGATACTTGAATTTAAAAACGATTAGACCCGTTTGGTTTGATTAGTCATACCTTATTATAGATGTTCAGTAAATATCATAAGGAATATGTTGCTATTATTGCGCAGCGCAACGTCTGGTATCGGGACCTTTGTGATTTCAATTTCAACTCGAAGGAAGAAATTACTTACATATTTATGGTTTTTATAACAAAATTTGAGTATTGCCTCATCAAAACGTTTTGAAAAATAAAAACAAAGTAACTCTTTTAAAAATGGAGAAAAATTAAGAATGGACCGAATGTGAGATCAACGTAAATGACAAGATATTAGAACAAGTGAATGAAGTGGTACATCTGGGACGTATGTTTAGCAGAGACGGAAGATACGAAATGGATGTGGGAAGGCGTATTGCTGCCGGTAACAGAATTACTCTTAATCAGCAACAGCTGCACTTTTGGCAGTACACAATGCAATATTGAAACCGACTCTGTTATAAAGCAACGAAACGTTACCCACGTTACAGAAGGTGAATGTGAGAATGACGACTGTAGAGATGCGATCTCTTGGTAGGATATACGGAGTCAGTTTCGATTACCCAATGAAGAAATACACCGAATTATATGAGGAAGAACCTGCTAAGGTTGCATGATAAGAGAATGACAAAAAATATGCATGATGGAAAAAATTGTAATAAAAGAGGTGAGGGGAGACCTTGATTGACCTTGAAAAACACGGTTTTTACGAAACTGGAGGAAAACGCATGAGTACCCTGCAGAGGGTTTGTATGAAGGGTTTGATGACAAGTTGAGGCTAAAGAGGTTGACCGAGAATATAGAATTTGTCTCTCTGTGCTCGTTGCTTATCCCGCTAAGGGAACAGCGTGAAACTTTTTAATGTATAAAAAACTGGACGACAAGCAAAGGCTATCGAAGTGCATTTATCTGTATCATAATCAGCTTCACGCTGTATCCCGCACTAGGCAGGGTAGGCAGAGGGAACGAAAGTGAAACCTAGTGTTATGATACTCCGTTCCACTTCCGTTCCCCACTTTCCGCCGAATTTGAGGCATTGCGTGTTGAGTGGCGGAACTCAACGCCGCGCTTTTGCCTTATTACCAGAGCGAAGAAATGAAACATTAAATATTTAAATTGAAAATATTAAATATTTCATTTCCTCGACTGGGGATCGAACCCAGAACCTGTCGGTTACAGTCACACTCTTGTGCCGCTGCGACACGACAGGCCTCAATCTTTATCTGTATCATTTGTTGTTATTTAATATCTTTCTCAAGAAAAGTATAATCCACTAAATACTATATAGTTAATTAAAAATAATTCCTCGGTCTTATTAAAAAAAAGAAATTAGCTTTCGGAATTTACAATATTTTTTTTAACTAATTTTTGTTTCACGTTGAATTCTTTAGGCGGAACTCATAGCTACATAGGCGGAACTCAACGTCGCGTTTTGACACATACCCTAGTGAGGAAATGGAAATATTGATTATTTAATTTCCTTGACACACAGAAGTACCCACAATCTGTCACGACAGTCCCCAGAATTTAATGTTTTTTTTTTTAATATAAAATAAAACCAATAATATTTAAGTTCTGTATTCGTAAATAAATATTTTTCTTTATTCTGCCTTATCTTTATTCACATATAATTTTATTTATTCCACCTTATTGCCAAGTAATTCTTTTACTGACTTGAGTAACTTCAATCAAGCGTACGTAAATGTTCTGGCATCATATAAGAATGTAAAGATTGAAATTTGTTTGAAATGCCCTGATTTTGAGGTTAATCTGACGAGTGGAATGCTTAAGCTTTTGTATTTTTATTTTATAACATAGCCGAAGACACGCTATTTTAGTTTTCCGAACGAGGAAGTACAATGACATTTTGAATATTCGCCAAAATTCTATAGATTTTCATATTTATAATATATCGTCTCGAAAAAACGTCTATTAACCCCCGACGTAAAAGGAAAGGTGACATAAGGTTGGTTTGTCTGTCGGCGTGTTGTGTGTTTGTCTGTAAGATTATTTGTTACGAAAAGAAGTAGGAATTAGATGACATAATTGATCGTTATTAACATATTTTATTTGATAAAACAGTATTTATTTTATTTTCGGTATTTATTATTCACTTTTCTGGATTTCAGTTCAACGATCATAATGTGTTCTGTTTAAAGTGGTTGGTACAAATTGCACTAGGGTAAAATGTTTCTTCTCATCACGCTTGTTAAAAGGAGAAATGTCTTTAACATTGCAGACTATATTCTACGTTGTAAAATACTTTACAAACGCTTGTGCCTCTGTATTACGACTGGATTTTACTTATATAACTTACTCCGCTTCACGCTGTATCCCGCTCGAAGCAGGGTAGGCAGATGGAACCCAAACCCTACTTTCCGCCGAATTTGAGGCATTGCGTATTTATTGGCAGAACTGAACTCTGCGCTTTGCCTTATTACCAGAACGAAGAAATGAAACATTAAATATTTAAATTGAAAATATTAAATATTTCATTTCCTCGACTGGGGATCGAACCCAGAACCTGTCGATTACAGTCACAAGCTTGTGCCGCTGCGCCACGACATGCCTCATATAACTTATATAACTTAATTACAAAAATATAAAGTTTAAAAGGAATACCATATAAGCTATTTATAAATTAATGGGTATATTTCTTAAATTCTCAACACACTTTATAAGGCGTGTTGAAACCTCTAAAATGGTTACAAGATGCAAATTAGAACAATCTAAAATTAGTTCCGTTTAAAATTTAACAAACGATAATTATATTAAAAAAAATCACGTCTTTGATTTCAGTTGCTATAAATTTTTACTAGTATGGTGTTATATAACATAAATAATAATTACTATACGATCAAGCTAACCTTAATTTTAATAGTTTTAGAGCTTTTGTATGATATAACGATGGACTTTTATATAACATGATATGTAGCTATTCTCTGAATCCTAGGTCAAATGGTCATAAAATTAAATAACTTGGACGGACTTACTACGGGTTTCGAAGTAATTTACTACTCTGTACTGTATAGTACTCTTACTACTTAGATTTAAACCAGTCGTGTATATAGTCGCACGCTTTTTGCCCCCATTTAAATATAATAAAATATATTACTTATAAATAATATTTAAGGCCTACCGTGGGGAGCAAACGTACTATTGTGGACACGATTGGTTTTCATGATATTCGATTCTCACTAGAGGAAGTGAAATATTTATTATTTCCATTTCTTCATTCTGGTGAAAGCGTGGCGTTGAGTTCGACCACGAAATTGCTCAATTTGGCGGAAAGTGGGGAACGATAGTATCTCAATAACAATGGAGTATCTTTATACCAGGTTCCCAGGTTCCCTCTGCCTTCCTTGCGATGTACCGGATACAGCGAAAAACTTAAATTATTTCATTATATTATTTACGTATAAGAAACATTAGTATTTATAATAATAATACTAAAGTAAACATGTACTGTTTATCATTCTTGTACGTATCACTGTGACACGTGCTACGTTTCAAAACATACCATTCATAGACCAAATGCTATAGATTTCTTAAGAAAACGTTCACAAAGCATGACGTCTTGTGGTTATACATTTAATAAAGAATAGCGGCCAATAAGTGCAAGATATTAGAAAATAAATCATTTTGCAAAAACGCTTTTAAATCATTTACAGACGGCGCCAGACTTATTATTATTATAGATAATACCTTGCTTACAACTCTTATTATGAATTTTGTACTTTATAAATAATTTGCAAACGAAATCACTTTCGACACAAATTTTCTTAAATTATTTAAAATTTGTCATCAAAGTTTTCATTAATCCATGTAGTATTTTATTGTTAAAATAATCATCGCCAGCTTAGGGTGTAAAGAATAAAAAAATGCCGATTTGTCGTTATGCTCTTGGTAATTGATGTACCATAATAAAAAGAGTAAAGAAGAACACAAAATCGGGTTTTATTTAATATCATATAATAGAGAATACAAATCAATATTCGAAATTGTACAAAGCCCTTTTTAGTACCTACTGATAATTTGTTTAACAGACTGTTGGCAGGATTACACTCTAAGCCGACGAGATATGTAATTAATAACTAATATTGGAAAGTAATTGGTTCTATACAATCAGTTTCCATTCTAAAAAGGCGAAATATGCGTTACACTTGCAGCACATGGACATCAGTCATGGTTTCCAAGAGGTTAGGGTTCAAATCCCGCTACGTATTTTTTTTTTATATTTCCTAATAAATAAGTATTTTCTTTCTTATGTGTAAATTAACACTTTTAAAGTTAAATAATTTTATATTTCACGATTGGGAGCACAAATCTTCCGCTTGTGAAATTTGAAATTTTTCATAATTGTTATTCTTTTAAATATAGACGTTACAACACATCGTTAAACATTTATATACATATTATAAATATGTATCTGATCGATGTCTGGACGTGTAGGAAATGTCAAAAAATAAATATTATCGGGGACATTTATTAACGTAATTACACATGTGCAAATTTTGTCTGTTTGTATGTATGTTTGTGCCAATCTCAGAAACGGCTTAACCGATTTGAATACAGTCCTCACTTTTGGATTCAGACTGGCTTACCTTAACAATTATTATCGTTTTAATTGAATAGGTTCATATGTAAAAAAATATATCAATATAAATTATTTCATTTGACAAACTTGTTACGTTTTACCTGTTTTGTCTTAACGGGCAATACTGCGAGCGGGTCGCTAATATTATAATAAATATGTGAAATATTTACGAAATATATTATTTGACCGACATTTCTTAAAAATGCTAATAAATTTCGCATTTATTACCATTAATAATATAAGCTTGAACGATAAAGGTTAAATTATAAAAAAAAACAAAACGCTTTAATTTGAAGAATAGACTAAAAAATACGGTAGCTCTTGGTCCACGCTGTATCCTGCACACAAGACAGAGTAGACAAGAGGAGAACTTAGGAACCTAGTGTTAGGACACTCCGTTAAATCTCCCACTTTCCGTTACATTTGAAGTATTGCGTGTTGAGTGGCGGAGTTTAGTAACGCCACGGCTTGCCTTGTGATCAAAGCGAAGAAATTAAAATATTTAATATTTCCTGTTTCTATTGGGAGAATTGAACTCACAGCCTATGCTTTAACAGTCGCACGCTTATAACATTTGCTATTCTAGCAAATGTTATATAAAATTAACGTATTGAATAAACTACGAGCAATATTGGTTCAGCGCAGAGGCAAAAACGACATTTTTCATTTCTTTGCTCTGGTAAAGGAACAAGACGTATTGTTAAGTTCTGCCTTTCAACACGCAAACCTCCAAAATTCGATGTAAATGGGAACGGAATGTTATACTAGGTTCCCAGGTTCCCTCTGCTTACCCTACTATATATGTGATATAGCGTGAAGCTAAAACAAAACGAGCGATAGTTATATTATATTTATGCCAGACGTAGTTTGTCATCAATCTGCCCACATAATATAACAATTGTTGATCCTAACGCGTTCAAGGAACAATCTATTTCTACAACCAGCTGGAGCAGAGCCAAATGTATAGATGCAGTCGTATAAAGCGATAGAACAACGATAAGTATAACGTTTGATTACAATAATTGTAAGTGGCACTTCGTGGCGCAGAGGCATAAGAGTGCAGTTTGATTCCCAGTCGAGAAAATGGAATATTTTATGTTTTCATTATCGCATTTTGGTAACTAGGCAAATGTGCGGTGTTGAGTTTCGCCACTAGACACGTAGTGCCTCCAGAATTCGATGAGAAGTAGAAAATGAAAGTATCTTCATGAGAACGAAGTGTTTTCACATTAGATTCACAGGATACAGCCAGAAACTAATAAAAACCTTCGGGAACGAACCTAAAGAACGGCATACTAAGTTTTAGTCCAAGCAAACAAGTAGAATATAATTTTGAATTAAAATAATTGCATATTTTCAATTTTGGGGAACATTCAGACAACACAACACATTTCTGCACAATTAGTTTATATATTTCTTTATTATTTTTTTATTATTTATACTTGTGACGTTCTGTGCGTTTAGAAAACAGGTACAAAGTTAGGCAGCAGGTACCAAAATTCAGCATCAAGTCGAACGAGTCAAAGTCCATCCATTTTCATTATGATACTTCCGTTGCCCACTTTCCACCGAATTTGACGCATTGCGTGTTGTGTGGTGGAACTCATCGTTATGTTTTGCCATATTACCAGAGTGAAAATATTAATATAGTAAATATTACATTTTCTTGAGTGGTATTCGGACTTACTACCTCACGAAATAGATATTAATAAAATATTATGAAACGTTAGTAATCTAACTACAATAAATAATAATACTTAAATAAATAAATAAATACCATATTTTGAAGCCACCATCGAAGCTTACGACTAAAAATACAGTAACTTACCCAACTTACAGGAAAAAGTTTGTAGCTCAAGTTCGTGAGAAATTCCTTTTTTTTCGGATCATACATATCGGAGGGTTTGAACCCGCGCTTGGTGATCAAGGAGCTGTTCACGCTGGACGAGCTTTTCACGTCGTCGAAGCTATCACGGTGTATCACGCGGTCGTTGATCTTGTGGATGCTCGACATCTTATTTGAAGAATATTGACTCTCGCTGATTGTCATCATTTTGACACTTTACACTTGCACTTTTGGTTAAGTCACTGGCAATAGGTGATTTATGTCAAAAGTTCGTTTTACTTATAGTTGTTTTATTCTGCAATGATATGGTTATGTTTACAGATTGAAGTTAAAGTTTAATTTGTATTCTTATTTTTGGATTGATGTCTGTAAATAATAAAAATTTAAAGTAATTAAAAAAACCTCGAATCATAAAAGTGCCACTTCGTTTTGTCTTGGTGCTTGTAGCAACACGTGAACTAACATGAGAAACAAGGCTTTTAATTGAAAAAAAAAATGCATCTAGATCGATTCATTTATGACTGTGCTACAATCAGACAAACTAGTCTTACTTTTGACGGGGGTTTACAAGCGTTTCTAGTAATTTTTCAAGTCACTGGATTAATTTTATTCACCATAAAGTAATAATGTCAGTCACCATAAAGTAATAATGTCAGTCACCATAAAGCAAAACATATGCTTCACGCAGCTTCTTGAATGCAGTTAATCATAACGCCGATACTTCTATATAAAATGTTATGTTACGAACTTTTTTTTTTAAAGTGTTATTTCACATTTAACATAGAAAATTTCATACATTTCACATTTAACATAGAAATATAGCCACAATTGATATTAGCATAAGGTATATATTATTATTTGAGAGATTTTGGCTACATAAATAGCGTTTCAATCAGTTGCCGGGCGAGCTTTACGTTGTTTACGCGGACTAAGAGCATTGAGCAACGACACGGCGTTTTTAGACGGTTTGGAAATATGCTTAACCCTAATTACGAGCTTAGCCTTAATTTTGTTTTAAATACACAAAAAATATGGACTTTCTCTAGGAAATATTGGATGTTGAATAAAAAAATATGCTTAATGAATCTTTAAAAAGATAAAACGGAGTCTTTACAATATCACTTTATAGTGCGTCTGTTCGTCTTTCAACTATATTTAACTTGAGATCAAGTAGAGGTACCGAGCTGGAATAATTACTAAACATAACCGGCCTACGGCACCTTAAAATATAGAAAAATCAAGCTTCAAAGTGAAATCAATCGAGATACGAGCATATGAGCATAGTTTTTGTTGCATTTCATATGAAATTTGCCACATAATCAAAATCTATAGGGGGCCTTTAGTTATATGAAGCATGTAGTAAGAATTTACAATACAACGTACGCACGCACGCAATGCCTGAAATCAGAGGAAAGTGGAAAACAGAATAAAATTGGCCAATTGGAAACGGAGTGTCATTACACTATGCTCCCAGGTTCTCTTTGCCTATCCTGATACGTAAGGTATCGAGCGTAAGACTAAAAAAAACTAAGAAACAATGACGTTATAACGGCTACAAAGCTTAGAAGGAAAAACCGTTAAAAAATTTTGTACTCGCAAAAAGTGACCTTGCATGAGTATTTCTCAAAGTTCGTTGGCTCTACATTTACATATTCGGTTAGATATTCAAATATATTGTCCTCAATTTTAAATTACAACAATCAAACTACGACGGTAGTGGGTTCGATCTTAGTCAGGAAAACAAGCTCTGGTAACAAGACAAAGTGTGGCGTTAAGCACCGTCACTCAGCACGCAATGTTTCATAAATTAGACAGTGAATGGGGAACGATAGGGCTTAAGGCTTCTTTTCCTACCGTGGTTGGTATATGTATGGCAGCGGCACAAGCGTGTGACAGGTTCTGGGTTCGATACCCAGTCGAGGAAATGAAATATTTAATGTTTCATTTTTTCGCTCTGGTAATAAGGCAAAGCGCGGCATTGAGTTCCGCCACTCAACACGCAATGCCTCAAATTCGGCGGAAAGTGGGGAACGGAAGTGGAACGGAGTGTTTTAACACTAGGTTCCCGGGTTCCCTCTGCCTACCCTGCCTTGTGCGGGATACGGCGTGAAGCTAAGAAAGAAAGAAAGTCGGTATATGCAGGATACAACATGGAGTTTTTTTTTCATATTTTACATGTAATTTTGCCCAATACTAATGAAAAGCGCTAAAGTATTGGATCATTCCTTATTATATCGCAATGACGTTTCTTAAAACGTAACATGTCTCATCTACGTTAATTTTCTATACATTTATATTTAAGATAATCTTGAAAACAAGATTTTTATGTTAAGGTATCTTCCGCATTTTATTTTCAATGTACCATGAGGTTATAATTTCGCTCTATAACAAATCAGTTGGAAAATGTTTTTTTCAACTTTATGTTGCATGATAACGAGGGCATAGGGAACTTGGGAACCTAGTGTTCACTCCGTTCCATTTTCCACCAAATTTGAGGCATTGTGTGTCAAGTGGAACTCAACGCCGCGCATTGCGTTTAAAGAGAAATTAAAAGGACAATTTTTGCACTTATTTCTACAAGTGGTATAGAATATGCTCGTAGTTATAGTTATATGAGAATAGACTCGATTGGTATAGGAGTACCCTACAAAGGTTTCAATATTTAAGTCCTAGCTCCATCATCACGTCAAGTATCGCTTTATAGAAATTATAATAAGTGGGTCAAATTTTCTTATTTGTTTAATCCTTTACGTAAAGGGGGTGTTGTGAGTTTGACCTGTCTGTCTGTTTGTCCGACTTTAACACCGTAACCTCCTGAATGTTATAACAGATTTAAGAGCGTTTATTACTCGAAACCTTGGTTAATTGAGGTTTTATGTATGTTTTACAAAAATCGGATTTTTAGGTTTTTTATCGAAATATTATAGTGACTATCGAGTGGTAGGGTCGAGAGTTTCTTTTATTGAAGTTTTTTTTGTATTTCGTAATTCAAAAGAATGTTGGAAATCATTACAATTTGTATATATACATATATGTTCTTATTTTTTTTTTATTTTAATTTTGAGGTTACCACAAAATTTGTGGGCAGAAAGGAATTATAAAGTAACCGTTTATTCACGAATGTACAATGCATCTATGAATAGTTAGCTCGCGATATTCACCTACAAACATTATATTGTTTCTAGAAAGCAAAATGAAAATATTTATATATAAAAACTAGAATACAAATGAGTCTGTCTGTCTGTACAGCTGTCCTCACATTACTCAGCAATTGTATTATTCTTTGAAGTAAAACTTTTATTTTATGTTGAGAAAATCTTAGAAAAATTTGTTTGTTAGAAAATATTAGCGTTGGCTTCTGTTCTCGTAGTTTTAGAGGCAATTATTAAAGAATGAGGAAGGTTATATATAGAATGGAATGACTAATGGAATGATCTTTGCTAGATTAATTTTGACTACAATAAATGCGGGAGACCGGGAGACGTGTGAGATAAATTGTAAAAGATTTTTAAAAATCTTAGTAATAAACATTATTAATAAGTATAAGAAATTAAAGTTATAAAGCTAGCCAAAACGGCGCATGGTAGGGTAGGCAGAGCTTGGGAACCTAGAATTAGGACACTTTCGTTCCTTAATTTCCACTGAATTTAAAGCATTGTGTGCTGAGCCGCAGAGCTTTACGCCGCTCATTGCTTTAGGACCAGACCAGATTAAAGCGTTTCTGCTACTTCAAATTTTTAATAAGTAGTTTTAGTATCGATTTCTATACAGAGAATTAACAAGTAAATACGTTTTATTTTTAATTCTAGCACGTACTTTCGATAACCAGTGGGCTTCAAAGAAAAGCAAGAAAAAAATCATAAAAAAAAACAAAATACCTATCACAAAAGACCTTTTAAAAAAATATGAAAAATATTTTTATCCGAAATCAAAAATAAATAAATCACATAAACGAACTTTTGACTGTAATAATTTTTTTTTTATCTGTAATAATAATATTGCGGATTGACAACTGACCACGCACTACACTGACACTGACAGCACTGACCTGACAGACGCGTACTGACCGACTGGTGCGTCTCGAGTATGGTTGCATAACGCGTAGAAAAGCTCCGTTTTGCCTACTGTGACAACGATGTAAAGATTTTCATGGACACGTTGTCGACGTTTCGTTTATATATAATATATTGTGGGGCCTGTAGGGGAGCAGGGGCGCAAGCATACGACAGTAAAAGCTACCGGTGGTGAGTTCGATCCCGACTCGAACACATGAAATATTTAATATTTTCAATTGAAAATATTAAATATAAATTTCTTCGCTCTGGTAACCGGTAGTTCCACCACTCAACACACAATGCCTGGAATTCAACGAAAAGTAAAGAACGGAACGAAGTGTCTTTCCATTAGGTTCCCAGGTTCCCTCTGCTTACCCTGCCTTGTACGGGATATATTAATTATATTTTTTTATTAAAAATAGTTATGAAGTGACATGGCTTTGTGTCCTTAAATTGAATAGTAGTAGTTATAACGTCATAGCCGTACAGCCTATTGCATAGACACTCCATTTTTTGTTTTACTTAAATTTCAAGGCAATGAGTACTGAGGTTGAGTACTGAGGTTGAGGCCGCTAGTGGCGCGGAGGCACATATACGTGACTGTGAACATGACAGGCTGTGGGTTTGATTCCCACTCGAAACAAATAATATTTCAATTTTATTCTCGTTGGTAACAACGCGGTACTAAATTTCGCCACTCAACACAAAGTACCCTTAATTCGGCTTTTTACCACATTGAGGAAATAAAACTAATTTATTTATACTGTACCTTTCCACGACGGCCTTAGTTTATTTTAGTAAAAAAGAGATTTGAACCCGCGACTCTTGGAATGCGTCCAATTCCAAATAAATTCTACAAGATGCGAGTTTAAATATCACTACGTGAAAGTTTTTATAAGTTTTCTAAAATCTTTTTTGTCTTCCTTAAGTGTGATTATCAAAGTAGAAAAAGGAGTTTCTTTATTTTTTTTTTTTGTTGATTCTTTTTGATGAAAGGCAATTGATACGTCACAAGTTGTTATTTGCGTGCAATTTTATATGCGTGAAGACTTAATAAAAAAAATTATAAAAAGTTTTCATATAAAAAAAATAACATTATCTCTATCCAGTATATTTCGACAGTCGACGTATGGCGACACTAGTCAGGCGCGTCCAGTGCCAGCGTCTAATTTGGTCCGCGCGCCGCCTCAACCGTTGTTTCGCCATCACACCGAATCATATTTACAGTTTTACTGAAAACTTCGCAATTTTTTTATTTATTCTTTATTGTACACAATTTATATCAATAAATTTGCACAAAAGAAGGGCTTAACGCTCAACAGCATTTTCTGCCAGCCAACCTCGTCAGGTGGGAAATGTAGAAGTAGGTGTACAATAATATTACATACATACACTCATATATATACATATATACACACATACACATACATATTTATAAATATATACATACATAAATACACATATACATACATAACCATATAAACGTATACCAATATATATGATATAAAACAACAAATACATATCCATAATACATATATTATTACTATATAAACTCTATTTTATATTTCAATGTGGTTTCAAGTATAAAATATTTTTTTAATTCGGCTCTTGAAAGCCTCGCGGGAAGGAGCTCTTTTAATTTCTTCAGGCAAGTCATTCCACAGCCTGACTCCTACTACTGTAAATGAGTTGGCCATGAAATCAGAAGTGTGGCTGGGTGTAGAGAGCGTGAGATTGGATTGGGATCGCAAGGACTTATTATGGAAATCGGAAAGGAAGGAAAAGTTGGAGGACAGGTTGTAAGGAGAATTAGGATTAAAAAGGATGGAGTACAGTAAGCAAAGGACCCTAGACTTCCTACGATCGGCTATCGAAAGCCAACCAAGCTGCTTCCTATAAGACGATATATGATCATACTTGCGTAGGTTATAAATAAAACGTATGCAGGTGTTAAAAATCCGTTCAAGTTTATTTAAGAGTTCTTTATTCATATCCAAACAGCAAGCATCTCCATAGTCAATAATAGGAAGCAACAAGGTGCTAACTAGTAGTTTCTTTGTGTTGACCGGTAAAAAATTTTTTAACCGCATCATAGAATGCAGGGATGCGTATACCTTTCGCGAAATCTCGGTAACATATACGCCCCAGGACAATTTATTGTCAATTATTAATCCCAGATCCTTTACAGTGCTAGAGAAATTGATCACTGTGCCTTTATATTTCAGATCAGGCAAATGGTGACAGTCAAGCTTAGTCAGTTGACGTGAGCTGCCGACAATTATCGCCTGACATTTATTGGGATTCACCTCGATGCCATATTTTTGAGACCAAATAGAAATTTGAAATAGGTTTTCATTAAGAGAGTGAATGGCTTCGGAAATGAGATCAACGCTAGAGTGCACATAAAGCTGCAAGTCGTCAGCATAAAGATGGTATCGAGAGGTTAAAATGGAAGTAATAGAGTTAATGAAAACTGAAAAAAGTAAGGGAGATAAGATACCGCCTTGAGGCACACCAGCCTTCACATCATGCCAGTCAGAGTTATTCTGACCTACACGGACTGACTGCTGGCGTCCCTGAAGATAGGAAGAAAACCATTCTAAAGCTGAACTGGAGACATTAGTTTTGGATAAGAGAGCAATGATAAGATCATGATCTACTGCAGTGAACGCATTACTAAAATCAATTAAAACAAGAACAGTAATCTGTTTATTCTCCATTGCTAATCTAATGTCTTCAGTAACTCTCATCAAAGCAGTAGTAGTACTATGTCCATTTCTAAAACCGGACTGAAGTGGGTTTAGAAAGTTACATTTAGCAAAATATTTGGAGATTTGATGGTAGACAGTGGATTCCAGAATTTTCGCGAGGAAAGGTAAAATGGAAATAGGACGGAAGTGAGACGGTAGCGTAGGATTAGTTATTTTGGGAAATGGGAGAATAAATGCCTCAGGAAACTCATTTGAGGATAGAGAAAAATTTATTATATGTGTGATTACAGGAAGAAGGATTTCTATAATTACAGTGATCATAATGTGACTAATACCATCCGAACCCACTGCCTTAGATGAGATAGCAAGAATGGTCCTCTTAATATCAATAGGGGAGACTGCGGGTTTACCAATACCAAGTGATTTTAAAAATTTTAAAATTGCTTCAGGGGAAGAGTCACGAATTTTGTTGAAGATATATTGGCGTTTTAATTTTCTACACATCTGATTACACCGATTCCTTGCAGCCTTATAAATCGACCAGTTGAAATCGCTACGATTGTTTTTATATTTAGCAAAAGCTCTATTTCTCTTGGCCCTAGCTTTACAAAAATCCTCACTATACCATAATGCACTATGATTTTTTATTTTACTGGCAGGAGTGGTGCGTGCTTGTCATACAATTCAAGTAAATTATTATTTAAGAACTCGATTTTCTCGCTTAGTGATTTCAAAGCTTCGACCTTGGACCAATCTATTTGTAAATCATCATTCTTCAGCTTCTCAACATTCACATTACGGAAACATCTAATTAAGAGAGTCTCTGCTTTCGGCTTGGGAAATTTAATATTTAGGGACGCATAAATAAGGTCATGTAAAGAGAAACCAGGAGCGCCAAATTGCCCGGACTTGGAAATGAGATTGGGATTGGAAGGAATTAATTAAATCAAAAAAGGTGTCGGAATTTTTGGTGTGGTGAGTAGGACTTAGAGGTAGAATATGCAAATTGAGAGACATAAAAATAGATTTTAGTTTTCTCGATCGGGAATCGTCACGCAACAAACATGTGTTGAAGTCGCCCATTATCATAATCTGAGTGTAGTTGGTTACAAGGTCTTCTAGCATAACCTCCAGATCATTAAAATAATTTTTATTTGGTGGACAATAGACTACACCAAGTGCAATCTTTACTCCCAAGTCTACTTCTATTATAAGATAAAACTTCGCAATTTTTTCTCTACAATCATAGGGTATTGTTTATAAAATTATTCATGTTCTATATTTATTCAAACAAAGCGTGGACAAGATTAACGTAAGGATGCTTAATTAGGAGAATTTCTGATTTTTTACAATTCTGACCTATATGAAAAAAAAAAAAACAATATTCTGCCTTCATAGATAGATAGAGACTTAGCTTGTAAAATGAGGAGTAACCAACGCTACATTTTAAGTAGTGACTGCAGTATAGACGATAGAGCTATAATATTAATTTAATTTAATTTGGCACTTTCTGATGATTCGTATTCACAACCATCATCCTCAACCTGCACTTATATTATAATGTTATAGAAACAAATTAGTTAAGGTAGCAGAAAGGAAAACCAACAAACTGTTTCTGTTTCTTAAATCCTCGAGATATAGCGTGTTGAGTAGCGGATTTCACCGCCCTGCTGTGTGAGCTGTGTGTGTGTGTGTGTGTGTGACAATTCCGGGATAAAAAATAACTTTTATGTTAATCCACTATTCCTTTTTTATAGCGTTAGTCTCATTAAAATTGATCAGCTGTTCCTTTTTTTTTATGGAGAAGACACGGCAAACGAGCGTACGGGTCATCTGATGGTAATTGATCACCGTCGCCCATGGACCCGTATAGCACCAGAGGAGCTACAGAATCGTTGCCGGTCCTTAAGATGGAGGGGCACCGGGGCCCGGCATTACCCAATGCGAAACGCAGTGGCCGAGGTCACTACTTAACGCCGGTTTTAAATGCCGGGGGTGGTAACAATCCGGTCGAGTCTGCCCATGCGTGTTGTCATTGCTGACAACGTGACTCTACCACACGTAGAACAGGCAGGATTCTCCAGGACAGGCAGAAAGACAGCGACACAAAAAATTGCTTGTTATGGTATCGCGAAACATATTTACAAAAATACCTATGCATTTTTTAAATCGAGATATTTTAAACTGTACCCCGCACATAGACACACGGAACCCTATTTTTCATTAAAATGTGGTTACGTTGTGTGGTGCCATTAAACGCCGCGCTTTATCTCGTTACTAGAGTTAAAGTTTATTCCGTCGAGTGGTAATCGAATCCACAACCTTCCGCGTTTACGGTCACATTCTGTACCCCTGCGCCACGACTGGCGCCATCTAGAGTATAATTTCTTTTTTTTTTCTTAATGCCTTTTAAGTTCTCTCTCAGCTTCACGCTGTATCCCGCACTAGACAGGGTAGGCAGAGGGAACGGAAGTGAAACCTAGTGTTAAGACACTCCGTTCCACTTCCGTTCCCCACTTTCCGCCGAATTTGAGGCATTGCGTATTGAGTGGCGGAACTCAACGCCGCGCTTTGCCTTATTACCAAAAGTATAATTTCATCAATGTCACTTTAAAACTACACACCAAGCTATGCACATGCGATATACTACTACTACTCTACTCAGCTTCAGGCTGTATCCCGCACATGGCAGGGTACACAGAGGGAACTTGGGAACCTAGTGTTAAGACACTCCGTTACACTTCCGTTCCCCACTTTCCGCCGAATTTTGAGGCATAACGTGTTGAATGGCGGAACTCAACGCCGCGTTTTGCCTTTTGCAATACAGCTGGGAGTGAGATGTCTGATTGAGTGTGACGACTGTAAGTTCAAATTCGGTGCAGTGAATCTATTTCCATATATATCCTGTACTAACGATTATTAGAGAAATGAGGCCTGTCTAGTGTCGCCTGTAATGTTTTTAACCATTTCTGTTGTAAGCATAAAAATTACGCGTGTCCTACTTACGTACTTTGCTAGCAAATTAGGGAAAATAGAAATATATAAAGAATTCCTGAACCCAGTTTTAAGACGACTCTCCGTTCCATTCCCGTATTTCCGCCGAATTTGAGGCATTGCGTGTTGAGTGGTGGAATTTAGTGCAGCGTTGTTACCAGAGCGAAGAAAATATGAATATTAAATGTTCCATTTTCTAGAGTGAAAATCGAATCCGCCACCTGTCGCGTTCACTGGCTCACGCTTGTGCCTCCGCGCTCCGCTATTAATTTATAAAACTTAATTTCTCTGCATTACACTGTTTTCCGCACATAGACGGAGAGAACTTTAGAATCGAGTGTTCAGTCACTTTGTTCATCCATCAAGACACTCCGTTCCCAACTTTCCGCCGAATTCTTGAGGCATTGCGTGTTAAGTTGGGGAATAGAGTGGCTCTTTCCCTAGTTATCAGAGTACGAAATGTTAATATTAAATATTTCAATTCCTTAAACGCACAATGTGCCATATTTATATACGCTTGTGCCTCTGCCCCACGACAAACCTCTATAATAATACATATTAAAATTTTGGGTTGAAAAAATCACCATCATCAAACTTTGAAGTCCAGCTTTATATCACAAACGCGATAAGAACGCACTTAAATGTTATATAATAAATAAGCAAATACGCTACAATACCAAATATTTACAGAAACGGCATTTCCGATCCAAGTAAGTACATAATTACCATATATGGCAAATGATTCACGACTTTCCCCGCAGTTCTGTACGTGCAAGGACACGAAACACTTTCTCGTTCTTTTAAAAACAATACTTGTTACTTTTATTGTTTTCTTGTGTAAGTGGATTAGTAGTACATTGTTCGTCTTTGGATATTGTCAAAGCAATGACACCATTGTAGATTGGCTGAGACGTAATGGATTTATCACGTCGGCTTTTTTTTTGGTCTCACGCTGTTTCCCGCTCGTAGCGAGATTTAATTTAAAAAATGATGACATGATGATAAATTTATTCTCAGCTTCACGCTGTGTCCCGCACTTGGCAGGGTAGGCAGAAGGAACTTGCGAATATAGTGTTAAGACACTCCGTTCCACTTCCGTTCTCCTTTTTTCGCCGAATTTAAGATATTGCGTGTTAAGTGGCGGAAGGTAAAGCCGCTCTTTTGCCTTTTTACAAGAGTGAAGAAATGAAAAAATTAAATACTTAATTGGAAAGTATTAAATATTTCATTTCCTCGAGTGGGGATGGAACCCACAACCTGTCGTTTACAGTCGCACGCTTATTGCCGCTGCGGCACGACAGGCAGGAAATATATGATTTTTTAAATCTCAAAGATTTTAAAAATCACATTGTTACCATAATGCGATACAGGACAGATTGATGCTCGTGGGCTCGATCAACCAAGCGAAGTGAGCAAATTAAATATTTCATATTTTCATTTCTTCGCTCTGGTAATTTGGCAAACAACAAAAATTATGACCAATAGTCTGAATTACGTCGGAACTCAATAATCAACACACGCAGTGACACTCTCCTCTTTCTCCGACCAATAAATTATTCGTTAACGTTTCATTAATTTTAGCCCTATTTCTTTTCGATTGTAAATGCTACTGGTTTTGGGTTAGATTTCCCACTGGAAAAAAACTCTCTGGTAACCACGCAAAACTCGGCGTTGAGTTCCGTCTTTTAACACGAAATGTATCGTGTAGTCGGTATAAATTGGAGAACGGAAGTGTTTTAACATTATGTGTCCAAGTGCCCTCTGTTTACCCTACTACGTACGAGATACAACGTGATTCAAATCGTGATACAACAGCTTGAAAAGAAAAACAATTATAATACGCTAATTAGTAACAATAACATCTTATCGTATTCAAAGTGAAGAAACAATAAGGTTTTTAGTAGCTACGTGCTTTACGTCACGATGCGACTCATCTCGGCTGACACCTGAATAGTAAGTGATTCACGACTTCATAGTCTTCATAGCTATCTACGTATTATTGGAGCAAATAGATAAACATACAAAGTCAGTGGGTCATTCGTGGAAATATATTGTAGTTTGTCAAAGTTTATGTAAACAATGACATTAGCATATCTAATGTGATGCTGGATGCCAAAATATCATTTCTCTTTTACTGTTTTTTAATAAAAATGGATAATGTGCCTGAACTTATATATTAAAATATTTAAAGCAAAGATTCCGCACATGTTAGTAATGGTTTAACTTCTTATAAAAATAAATATCAAAGTCCCAAAAAGGTAAATTCCATGCCCTTATCCAACGTGATATCCCTAGACGACCGTGTTTGTACTCTCAAAGATATATTGAACGGAGGATTATTACAGCAATCTTTATGTTTTGTTATAAGTCAAGGCAGTAATTTTACTAGGTCTCCTTTTTACATGTATTAAGTATATTATTGTGTACAATTGTTCTTTTTGTACTGATTAATTCCTCTCGTGAGTCTGCCATACAACGTGATATTGGCGAAGTGAACTGTGCTCAACTGGCACGCTCGAAACGCCATATTTAAAGAAATTAATAAATGAATAAAAAAATTAAAAAACTATCGCCATAGCATAAAATGTTAAGTATTGTGGATAATTTCAATCTATACGTATGTATACATATTATTTTTGTCTTTGGTTCTGTCTGCGTTTCTGCAGTTCTGGGCTAAGGACCGCCGCTTCCCTTAAAGGAAATTATAGACCGACATATAGGGAACTTGATATAACAAAATTTGTTTTTTTTTTTTATTTTGGTATGCAATGTCTCAATATTGCGCAGAAAGTGGTGAACGGAACGGAGTGACTCAACACTAGGTTCCTAAATTTCCTCTGCCTACTCTGCCATATGCGGGATACAGTGTGAAATAACAAAAAAAAAGACTAATAATAATCATACCAAACTAAGTACACTATACTAATATAAAAATAAAATATGCTTTAGCAATAAAAAATAACATTTATTTCAAAACCACTTACTCAATAAAGATTTTCAATGATTAACGGGTGCTATTATATCAGTCTTCTATTAACTATTTCTAAATCGTACCCAGCCTTGATACAAATTCGAGTACTAACCGTGTTTCCAGTCCTATACATTATCTTTCTTGTTTTCACCGTACATATTAACACAAAATATTCCGTTAACGAAATATATACTTTATGTCAAAATATATAAAGAAGATATCGTCTTTTGAGTTTTATTAGATATAAGTATTTAAATTCATGAATCGATGCCAAAAATTGTTTAACACATTTACTATGTTATCGACGTTAAGTCTAGCGGTGATTTAATTTTATTCTAGTATATAGAATACAAGTCTCGTATTTGAACGCCGCCTGACGTGGGCGCAGTGGTACGTTTGTAGGTACGACTGTAAACGTGACAGGTAATGGATTTGATCCTTATCGAGGAAAATAAATATTAAATATTTTCATTAGCTTCCTCTGGTAGCGTGCGGCGTTAAATTCCGCCATTCAACCCGTAATGGATCCAGAATTCGGCTGAAAGTGGCGACCGGTGAAACTAATATAACTGAAGTAAATGATTACTATGATTTTAACGTCATTTAGGATTTCACCAGTCATAAATTCCATAATCATTATTCTGACAACAACTCGGCAAGTTCTTTTTCTGCTCGGCTTCATTGTGTTATAGCCATGTTAGTTTCGCCTCTAACATTAGGAATCTGAATCCTAATGATCCCACCAAAAACATTTCATGCAAAATGTTGCCAAGACGACCACATAAGGGTTGCCCTGTGAAACAGATATCAGATCTCATGTTGAGCCAAGCTTCTGAATGTACACGGTCAAACTCTGCCGACCCAAACATCACAAATTCTACATATCAGTAAAAATGTATTTTTTTTATGGGAAAGAAATAAAAAGAAAGATAAAAAAAAAATAAAGTAGATTATGTATATAGGATCATGTCCTACGAGTATGTATGTATGTACGATCAATTCAAAACTTTGTCCATGACAGGGGAAGATACCCTTTAAGAAAATCAAGATTAACAGTTTAAGAGTTATTTTTAGATAGGTAGGTTAGAGTTTAGGTTGTTTCTTTTTTAATGTGAATTTAAAAGCCAACACATTCAAGCCAATCATCAAATAAAACTTTATACAATAATATTAAGTGACTTGATTATTAATGAATAATTTACTAAATAAGCTATTTTATTTAAATATTTTGTGTTGGTGTAACTATATGGGCGCAGATCTTTATGTAATGTTGTTATTTCTTCAAAAAATATTATATACCTTTACGATTACTCAGCTTCACGCTGTATCCCTCATGGCAGAGTAGGCAGAGGGAACTTAGGAACCTAGTGTTAAGACACTCCGTTCCATTTCCGTTCCCGACTTTCCGCCGAATTTGAGGCATTGCACGTTGAGTGGCGAAACTCAACGCCGCCGACATTTATTATAGCATAACGTAGCACATCGTCCGACTGTCAGCGCGAAGGTTGTGCGTTAGATTCCTACACGTAGACTAAAGAAATGCAAATTATTTTCATTGCTCCGCTTTGGCATTGAATTTCACCACTCAACATGCAATTTTTAAAATTAGGTCGAAAAAACACGGAGAGCCCTAACAATAGGTTCCTTTTCCAACCCTACTGCGCGATACAAAAGAGAAAAATTAAACAGTTCAAAAGCAACAAATAATTCGCTTAAATAAAATAGTCAAATTTTTCTTGATAATGGACCACTTTTATATCATTGACTTCGATAAAATAATAATAAATTGTAGTACTAATAAAATAGAAAGTTATATTGAGCACTCGATAAAATCTAAAGGCAGACTAACGGCTTTCCGCTCCCTAAATTTATAAGTTTGCGGCCCACACTTCGGTGTCAGCGAACCACTGGTTGGAAACCATCGGGTTCCTCCTGTATTGACTCTGCCACCTTGTATCACGTCACTAAATATATACAAATAAAGAAATATGATATATATGTACTACATTTCTTTAGCTTCATGTCATTTTTTTTAATAATGACTGAGATAAATAATATGAATTCAAGAATTCATACGGAAAAGCCGGACTGCACACAGCACAAGCGTGTGACTGTAACCGACAGGTTCTGGGTTCGATCCCCAGTCGAGGAAATAAAATATTTAATATTTTCAATTTAAATATTTAGTGTTTTGTTTCTTCGCTCTGGTAATAAGGCAAAGCGCGGCGTTGAGCTCCGCCACTCAACACGCAATGCCTCAAATTCGGCGGAAAGTTGGGAACAGAAGTGGAACAGAGTGTCTTAACACTAGGTTTCCGGGTTCCTTCTGCCTACCCTGCCTCTCGCGGGATACAGCGTGAAGCTGAAAAGAAAAAAAAAAGGAAAAAAGCTATTATTTACGAGCTATTCTCGTAAGACTATTTAAGATTAATGTACATAACCTTTTTCTGTATAGAGATTGTTTAGTTCCAAAAATAAATATAAAAATTACACAATCTTTACAGGTACTTGAATTATATTTTACTTCTTATAAAACTTAGTAATGGATTTATAAGGCCAGATTTTAAACGCTTAACATTTCATTCGACGAAACGAAATATTTACTCAGTCTCTTATTTTCATTTCTTCGCTCTGGTAATATGACAAAGCGAGGCGTTGAGTTCCGTCTCATCGCACAATGACTCAAAAATTTGGCGGAAAGTGAAGAACGGGACTCAATTAGACACAAGGAGAACACTAGGTTCCCAAGTTCCCCCGCCCACCCCGCCTGTAAAGCTGGATAAAATATATTTTAAGATCATCAGTCAAAGTTAGTCAGTCAGCTAAGGTCTTTCCAAGAAACTGGTATTATTAACCGAGACAACATCCAGTTATGAAAGGTATACAATATATAAACATAAATAAAACATCTTACATCTTAACCAAATGCACTGACAGCTGTAAAAAGAAACAATTAAAAAAGCATATTTAAGAATACATAACAAAAATTTTAAAAAACCATGACACATAAATTGTATTAAATTATTTGCCTACTATAAATAGTATATAATATACAAATAACCTATCTATATACACCACTGTAGACCCGATGGTTACGAGTTCAATTCTCAATAGTAGCAATGAATCATCTCCATATCCTCGCTCTGGTAACAAAACTGAGTATCAGTTCCATCTGCCTTCCCTTCATACATCCAAAATACAAATATTAAAAAAAAAAGCAATCCCATACAAAACTCTCAAACCTTTCTTTCTTTCTTAGCTTCACGCTGCATCCGGCACGAGGCATTGTAGGCAGAGGGAACCCAGGAACCTAGTGTTAAGACACTCCGTTCCACTTCCGTTCCCCACTTTCCGCCGAATTTGAGGCATTGCGTGTTGAGTGGCGGAACTCAACGCCGCGCTTTGCCTTATTACCTCTCAAACAAACTCTCAAACCACCACAAAAAAAGAAACAACACTATAAAATAAACAAATTTTAATTTATTGATAATAATAATAACTAAAAAAAATATTTTACACAATACATTATAATTAGTATTACACGACTAAGAATAATTACTTTTAAACATATCAAATGGACTAGCAAATAAAAGTTAGCTTATATAAATCTTGTTATACAACAAGGTGTCAAGGAGTCCGGTCGACGGGGGCCACCACCGCGCCATCTTTGAGATAAAATCTCCGTAAAATTCCGTAAGGGGGGTTACGGAGTTTTATTACGGAATCGCGTCCCCTATCGTAAGATTTATATAATAGTTACAGTTAGAGGTTAACAATATGGCAGTCCATCCAAATACCACGATGTAAAATTGAGAAAAATTGGTCTGAATAGAAAATATTTAAAAAAAAAAGACAACCGAACAGGATACCATAGATTAAACTATCCATTAAATATCATATAATATATAATTATTAACGCTATCATAGATTGTCGTACACCGATCTGAAAGAAGCCGTTACAGTAGAAAACAATTTTTTTTATTATTAAAAAAGTCTTATAACCTATGTACGCATAATTCTAACAATCCCGAGCTATCTTTTTATTTTTTATGTTTTTATCTGTGCAACTAATTGGGCATAATCTGTGCCCGCGGATTTTGGCGGCAATTTTGACAGCTACAACTCCCGAGTCGCACAGATAAAAACAGCAGCGAAACATCCTTACACAGACAAATATATTCATGCATAATTTTAAATCTATTACTGAATGCATAGACAATAAACAAAAAAAATGTCGCTTGAAAAATTTTATAAAAAAAAAAACATGGCGGTACGTACTTTGATATGCCACTCCCAAATCACTGTCTTTGGGATTTAAATAATAAATAAATAAATAAAACAAAAAAAAAAGTAAAGAAACGCCTGTACTCCAAAATTTGTGCTGAGAAATTACGATTGAGCATGATATATTTGAACAATAGATAGGCGTGTGCGATTAAACGTGGTTAAACACCGCCAAACCGGCAACCCATCCGCGTGTTGACGCGACCGTACGCGCTCTCCCTTAGTTATAAACATCTACATTGTAACCTATCTAGATAGACGCTTAATGAAAAATTAAAACCAGCGACAACCATCCATCGACTAAAAAGCCATTTGTGCTTAACAAAATGAATACTGTATATTTTCAAAAAATTTAAAAAAAAAGACACTAATATAAAAAAAGGAAACTGTTGGTAGCAACAGAATGTAAAAATTACAAATGCTTAATTAATTAATGCCTATACTAGCTTATTCTACGAACTCGAGACAAGATGGCCGTCTCGTACCAACACTGCCTTGCACGCGCATCGAACCCGCACTTAACTCGACCACTAAGTACTATAATAACGTTGTTACCGTGCAAGATGGTGGGAATTGTATACAAACTCACTGGTATAAAATCATCATCAAGAGAAAATTAAAAAAAAAAACACGTAGCAATTATTAAATTTAATGGCGTACAGATAATAAATACACATTAAATAATCGGATATTTTTTTTTTCAAATGGCAACACCGGCCAACACTCGATACAAGAATCAGTAGAGTAAACAAATATATCGTATATATTGTATAAGATATAAATCGCCCTACATCTTAAATCTATTAAAAATTCCATTCAAATACAGTATGTTTTTTTTTTGGTGTGTGAATATTATCAAATGGCAACATTTGTGTTGTTATTTATTAATTTATATGTTAATTAATCAAATATTCACACGAAGAACGCGTATTACAAGTGTTTCACCAAAGAGATCTTTACAAGAATTCGATCTTTTTTTAATTCATATAATATTGTGACTTAACTATAATAATCTAATATATATATATATATATATAAAGAACATAAATTAGCTCAAACAATAACACGTACGAGTCATATACAAGCAAATGACGAATCATCCATTATTTTCTGAAACGTTTCGTTTTTGCATAATTAAGTAGTTATATCATTATTTAATAATAAAAAATATTAAAAAAATACCCGCCTCATTTTTGCGCAATTTCCTCTCACATCCATGGTAATAACTTAAACGAATCTGTGGTAAATCATTTTAAATAAAAAAAATGACTATGATTTGACCTAGGGTTGACTTTAACAAAACATCCATTTCAATGGTCACAAGTTCATTTCCTCGTGTATGACTCACACATATATACATATATATATGTAGCGACAAACAAATTCCCATTCAAAAACATATTTATATTAATATTTGGTTCTTTATTTAGGGATTCAATGAACATTCCACCATATTCTTTGTGCGATGTGCTCATTATCTGAAAATGACAGGAAAACATATATTATTGAACAATAGCAATGGCCTATGAATTTTTTTTTTTTATTATAGCTTCAGCATTGTTTTATTGTAGCTTCCCGCATATGGCACGGTAGTGTTAAGACATTTTGTTCCGGTAGTGTGAAGACGAGTTGTCCCACAACCACCGCCAAAATTCCGCAGTTGTATTTTTTATTTTTACTATTTTTAAAGTGTTAATCTTCAATTAAGTTTATGAAAATATTTAATATGTAACATTCTTTCTCGCCAAATGATAATTCTGTTTATATCGTGAAAATTTGTAAATATCTCCCTACAGAGATTGCTAACAACATAATTAAGATGTAACAAGCAATATAACTTGATAAGAACCTTGGTGGTCTCAAAGCTTGGACAGACTGTAAGAGGCGCAGGTTCAAATCTAGCTACGTTCAAATTTATGTTTTCTAAGTGTAGATTGACATATCAATAATCATTTGCGCCATGACTGCAACTAATATTTTACTAACTAATTATAATAAAGTCTACTATCGACTACTGATAGTGACTAACTGGAAACTAAATATATATATATATATAACACCAGACTCACCAATCAAAAGAATCAAAATGACAGCGTTCGCAGACAGGCTCCGAAGGCTACATTATCTGTACATTAATTAATTAATATACATATATAAATAAATACATAGACGTACACACATCTCACATACAGACATCAACGCTCCATTAAATGCTTTTGTTTTGACGAACAATGATTAACTAGACAATAAATAATAAGGCGAAAACAAAAATCCGTGCCCTGTAAAAAGAGAATGACTTAATTGTTGCCAGTCGTTTTACACAGTATTTTAAATAATCACTCAAAATTTGTATGATCGAGATATTTTTTTACAAATTTTTGATAATAAAATATGGCAACACAGTTCAATAGAAATCATGCAAAAGCAAATACAGCGAAATTGTCACGATTTTGTTTTTTTATAATTGAGTTGTCATAACATTTTCAAATATTATTTTTAATATTATTATATTTCGGTAAAGTAATATTAAAAAAAATCCAAGAAATAATTAATAAGGCAAATGTTTTGTTTTTTCTGGAAATATCTCCCTTTGCTTTTACATGATTAATAAAAATATAAGGAGTTTAATTACTTTTTTTTTAAAATATGGCGGCAGATTGAAAACATCAATTAGACCAGATTAGCTTCGAGCTATCGTACGTTTCGCAAAAATAATCTCCAAAGCGTATTTTTTTTTTACTTTCAATAAAAAAAATCATTTAAAAGTATTCTCATAGAAATGCGAGCATCATTCACACAAGTGGGGGGGTACAAAATAGTCGGCCACCATTTTGACGATGAGCGGCCATTTTGCTTTGTGTGTATCGAGTTCTGTTTTAAAATATTCATACTTCAACGAATTCCGTCGTTATTATTTATAAATGCATTAGTCCGATAATTTTTTAGAGGAAAGTTATTATTTCATACATCTATTTAAATATATAATAATAATAATAATAAGTAAAGAAAATCTCCATTTATATCGATATTTGAAAAATCAAAACATGTCAATATTCATTTAATCAAGATATTATAACAGATACGTATTAGAAAATAAAATAACCACTTACTTAAGACAAAAAAAATAAGAACTTTTTGTGCTGTATTTTAAAAAAAATGATATTTCTGTATTTGTTTATATATGATTCAATCTTTAAGGAAAAATAAAAATATTTTAGTTAAAATATGATCACCATAGAGTATACATTGAAATAGAAAAGAGAAACCCTTAGATCTTAGTTATCAAATACATAAACAAAAATCTCATAAAAACTCGATACACACCGTAAACCACGTGACAATGCATCGTTATCTTATTTGCTATATTATTAATTAATAATAAAAAAACGAGACATCGATTCAAACTCCCGATTACAGGAGACGATTAAATATCGATTTTACTTAACATTTAACTCTTAACAGTAATCGAATATAGGAGTTACGACCAACCATAGTACATTCCAAGATACATCTTGCAACAAACATTATACAGGTCGTCTGTTGAATAGCAAACAAAACAAGCGATGCACGATCACGCTCGGGGCGGGGGGTGTCGGGGGGTGTCGGGGGGTGTGTGGGGGTGTGTGGGGGCGTCGTCTAGTTCCAGATGCGCAGGAAGGAGTCCCAGGAGCCGGTGGCGACGGCCATGCCGTTCTCGGTGACGCCGAGACACGACACGCGGTTGTCGTGGCCGGCCAGGATGCCGGCGCGCTCGCTCTTCATGGAGTCCCACACGTTGCAGTTGAAGTCGTCGTAGCCGGCCAGCAGCAGGCGCCCCGACTTGGAGAAGGCCACGGACGTGATGCCGCAGATGATGTTGTCGTGCGAGTACATGGCCAGCTCCTGGTCGGCGCGCACGTCGAACACGCGGCACGTGGCGTCGTCCGAGCCCGTGGCGAAGGCGGCGCCGGACGGGAAGAAGGTGACGGCGTTGATGTCGCTCTCGTGGCCCGGGAAGGTCTGGCGGCACTGGCCGTCGCGCACGTCCCACAGCTTGGCGGACGCGTCGCAGGCGCCCGACACGAAGCCGCGCTGGTCGGGCGCCAGCGACAGCGACATCACGTCGCCCGTGTGGCCCGCGAACTGGCCGCACTGCTGGCCCGTCTCGATGTCCCACAGCGCGCAGCTCATGTCGCCGGAGCTGGTCAGGATCTGGTTGTCGTCCAGGAAGCGGCAGCACGACAGGTAGCCCGAGTGGCCGGGCAGCTCGCGCGACACGCGCACGTTGCCCTCGCGGGTCTTCAGGCTGGTTACGAATAATTGTGTGGTTTGCAAATAAATTAACTATTAACATGAATATGACATTTTCTTTCAGCTCCACGCTTTATTCCGCACGGAAGACACGAGAAATCGAATGTTGTCTCAAGTCAAGACAACATATTTATTTCTTTCGCTAATAGTGCCAGTGTTGTATTGTTAAGGCCATAAACTACACAGGTTGTGGGTTCGATCCCCAACCAACGAAATGAAATATTTAATATTTTCATTTTCTCACTCTCATAACGAGGCAAAATGTAATGTGTCAAATTCAAAAATAAGTGATAAAAGAAAGTGTCTTTAAGTAAAGAATGTCTTCGCACTAGATTCCCAAGTTTTCTCTTAATTAGAATCTCTGTCATGTGCGTGATACAGCGTGAAGCTGAAAGAAAAAATAAATATAATAAAACTCCACAAACTCAGGCCTTTGAAGCAGTTAAAAACGCTACCAAGCCGTAATTTAACGTACTTTACTTTACGAGTATACAACCTAAGTAAGTTAAATACCTAGCTTTTAGTTTTATATTTATACTCTTCTTCTTTTCAGTAAAAATTAAAACTTTATTAGAGACCTTTTAGTGACATCTTGTTAAGCAAAAAGATTGAAAACTAGAATACATTTAAACTATTATAAGTGAATTGATTATGAGGCAATTATTTCTTTAGACTGCTATTATGTATTAGAAATATATTATTTTTTATAATAAAAAAAAAATGGTTTGATAAAAAAATTAAAGCTATCAAAATTTAATAAGTTCCAACAATAACGGGCAAAATGCTTAAAAAAAGCACAATTTTCTTTGATTCTTTGGACACTACGATTGTACAAGAAAATAATAGAATAAAAAAAAAATATGAACTGCATCTCATTTAAAAATCTATAATATATAATAATCCTAAACCGATTTAAAAGAGACTGTATCATAATATATGGGTAGGATATACATCAGAATAACACAAACTACAATTGACGCATTTTGTACATATAATCTTACTAATATATTGTACTTTCACGCAAAAACTACAAAACGTATTTAGAAGAAACTCAACAATAGTATAACTTAAGCATCAAAAGAGCATAGAGACTAAAATTTATGAAAAAAAATATATATATATAACTTATATATTGACATGTACAAGCTAACTAAGCGCCACCACTCACCTATAAATCGAGCATATGTTATCCAAACCGCCGCAGGCCACGTAGGAGCCGGAGGGCGCGTACGCGCACGTCATCACCCACGAGGAGCGCAGCGGGATGGCGTGCACCTTGTTCGTCGTGTGGCTGTCCCACACTATCAGCTTGCCGTCTTGACTCGCCGACACCAAATTTCTGCAATAAATATAATAATTACGCCTATATATCTATACATATAATACATTTCTGTCTGTACATATTAATGTATTTATAACGATAACATTTATTTAAGTAATATCCAAAATAATGTATGGTATTTTTTATAAATTTTGTTCGCGTTAATCTCAAAAACGGTCACTATTGTAATTTGGCAACTTTCAAGCAAGAAGTTCTGTTTTATTTAAAAAAAAAAAAACAATAACAATATATAATACTTCGTTCTATTAAATTAGAGCAGCACTAGAAAATAATTTTGTAGTTCAAGAAGCCAAAGCCACGAGCGGCCGCTAGTTTAAACATAAATCGTAAAAAAGAACAACTCAGTATTTAGAACGATATTTATTTAAAGCGAAAAGAACAGACTGTTTAATACTAGGTTAATTTCATTTCTTTGTTTAAAAAGCATTATTTACTCGTTATGTCAGAATAGACATAAAAATTGGAAAGAGAGAATTTGAAAGAGAGAAATAAATAAGTAGCGATAGGCCAACATTTAAATAATGATTCATATCGATTATAATAGCCGTAACAGACGACCGGACCGCACCACGAACATGGTGCGCCATCGGGCCATATTCGATCGTGTGTAGCACGGGTCGGCGAAAAAAAGGTGGTGCGGACCAACTTCACTCCAGACAGGCTTGCGCGGAGCAACTTCAATTCAGTACGTGGTTTGGACCGACCCATGTTTGATCGTGTGGATGGCGAACCAAACCAATTTTTGATTCAGTTGCTATTAGGCCACCGTAAGTGGTACACGTCGTGACAATAAGACAACATTGTTTTAGATAAGAATAGGAGATATATAAAGACTATTTTCATCACTCGTCTTTTGTATGCAAGGATCGTAAATAATACGCCATACAAAAATCGTATATTAGGGAGTATTGTAAATTTTGTCATATTCCAAGACCTGCTCTAATCCATTGAATACGAACTATAATAGTCATAAATGTTTACTTATACTAAAAAACGTAAAAATAGGTATACTGATATTAAATATAAATATTAAGTCGGCTTTCCATCTCTTCTATAGGGATATTAAAATTAAATAATAAATATAAGTTCAGATTTCACTATTCACCCTAATTATTTACAGTAAGCAAGGATACTTTAATTTGTTAATTATAAATAATTGATGAATCCACTTATTTATAATTTACAAATTAAAGTACATACACTTGTTTTGTTATTATGAAAAATTAAATTGACAATGAGGTACTCTTTTAAAGTATTAAAATAGAAGTTATATAATAATAAATAGAATAAATCCACTTACAGCTGTTTACTGTTTAAAAATACGTAAAAATATCTAATGTTTAAAAATTAATATTTTATATAAATACGTAATATTCTCATCAGTGTTAAGACATGTATTGGCTCAGTTGGGAGGCGGCGGTCTCAATGTCTGAATGACCTTGTTCGAGCCTACGTTATCATTTTGTTTTTTTTTTATTTTTTTTAATTTTTTTGGTTTTGTTTCTGTTATTCTATTATTTTAATTTATATTTCTAGAAATTTAGAAAATTTTCTTTTTTCTATCAGTTTGCATTATGATCTTAGTATAATTTCGATATATTATGCTTGCTCAAAAATACTCTTTATTACGCGTAATAATTATTAAGTAATATATATTTTATCGTTTAATGGTTATACTTAGACGTAATAATATATTCGACGTATATATCGAATATTTTTAAATCATTATAAATATGTTATATTAACAATAGTTTAGTAAGCTGTAATAGCTCAAATGGGAGCTGGCGGACTCAGTGTTCTAATGCCTTGGTTCCAAATCCTAGTAAATGTATAGTGTTTTTATTTATACTTTTTGTTTATTTAGATTTCTTTTTATTTATTTTCATTGTGTTTCTATTATTCTATTATTTTTGTTACTATTTCTAGAAACTTATAAAAAATATTTTTTTATTCTGTATATTCTTTACTATGCACAATAACTGTTATTTAATAAATATTTTATCGTTTAATGGTTTTACTTAGATGTAGACTGTAAGCGTTACATGTCGCAACATGTTCGCAACAATATTCAGTCTATTCTTAATAAATCTTATCTATTATATAAAATTTTAGAGCTATATAAAGATTTTTCATGCTTGTGGCAATACAGCACATAAGCTCTACTACAATGAACATGCACGTAATGATTTTTTGTTACGTAATTTTTTGATAGTGAAGGTGGCATACCGAGACGTGTTCACGCTGTGCTAGCAAAAGCAGACTGGACGACAGTGCTGCCAACTGATCAAAAGAATACTTTAAAATCCCCTAAATTCAAACTAAAATACCCTGATTTTTGTGATATTTTTAATGATTTTTTTAAATGATAAAAATTAAAATACTCAAGTGATAATAAATTCAAATCTATCTTTTACAAATCGCCATTCATCCGCCCATCTTCTCTTTCCCACTTTATTTATATTTTTGAATATATCCTTACTCTCATGAGCTTTGATTAACTTTGGGCATTATTTATTGTTTTATAACAGTTTTTACTCCATTTATTAAATAAGAGTGCACATATATGAAGAATAAATGCTTATCAATATCATTTAATTTAAATTTTACTCGTTTACTTATAGTTGTTTGCTTTAGACGTTTAGTTCGACTACAGAGGGCACCAAGCTACCACGAACATGCTATATAATGAATATATAAAAACGTATCTAGTACAGTTTATTTTTTTAAACACAGTTAAAACAAAATATTCTTATTAATGAAGTCTCTTATTCCAGCTGTTGTTTTCCTTAAAAAATACCCTAAATAATTTTTCACTATAAGTTTCCCTCACTTAAATTTTTCCCTAAATTTAGGGGAAAACTCCCAAGCTGAAAACATTGCTGGACGGCACGGCTCGCTGTTCGGTCGTCTGGCGCAAAGGCCGTGCCGGACTGTTTGGGGTTTAATCAAACCAAGTTCGGTCGTCTATTTGCACTTTAACTAATAATTATACTTTTAACTAAATAAATAATAGCCCTTGCCGAGCAAGCAAAAAACATATACATATAAAATATATATATTATGTAGTAATATTAACTGTAATGGCGTTAAACAATACAAACAACCTTCACTTAAAAACAATTTTCGCATCCAATTTTAGACTAACAAAGGAATATGCAAAATATAAATATATAATAAAATAATATCTATTATATTTAGAAGCAATAAAATAACCTCAAGAGAAACAAACAAATTATAATGGAAATACTTTAAAAAAAAGATTATATTTAGACATTTTTCTCAACAATTTTGATCGAAATACAGCAGTATTTTACTGCCTAAAAAAAGAATACACAAAACATCATTGCGGCCTGTCGTGGCGCAGGGGCTCGAGTGTGTAGTGAGTGACGCAACAGGTTGTAGGGTCGATCCTAACTCGAGGAAAGTTAACATTGTCATTTCTTCGTTCTGGTAACATGCAAAAGCACGGAGTTGAAATCCGCCATTCAACAAGCAATGCTTTAAATTCGACTGAAAGTGGCGAACTAAACGGATATTTTTAATTGGAAAAAGTCCCAAGTAAAGGGGACTTGGCCTACCCAACCTTGTGCGGAATACAGATAAAAAATATATATCATATAATCTCACAAAAACTCAGTATAACATTTAAAAATATTAAAGAAAACAATACATCCAACGCTAAAACGCCATTCTCAAAGTGAAGAAGTGCGCTATTTTAGAAACCATCTCAATTTTGTTTTGTTCCCGTCTCCCTCTTATACCGGTGATACGGTAATTCACTGTACGATCTCATTTGATTAAGCGATTTTAGATAAAAATAGCGTGTATGAGGCAGAAACGAAAGAACTTTATTATATCATCGAAGGTCTTTTAAACTAAATCATTGCCTAGTTAAATATAGCATTATCATGAAATCTTCCACTAGCGGCGTTGAGTTCCGCCATTCAACTGTACATTGCTTCTAAATAAGATGAAAAACAGACATTTGAGTGTCTCGATACTAAGTTCTCTCTGCCTACGCTAATATGCGGTAAACAATACAAATATTATAAATTTTATGTTATTTTTGGGCAGACCATGGGAACCTTGTATTAGGTAACTTCGCTCCCCGCGTTCCACTTTACCAGAAAAAGAAAATGAAAGTTTATAGCCTCCGATAGACAAAATAGAGCGTAGCTGAAATGCTAACATTAGCATATACAATTGTCCTTTAACCATCTTATTCACATGAAATTTTCTAACTAAATAAGTATGACAAAAGTAAAATATTTATTGCCTACCCACTGTACCACTTTCTAAGTTTCTAACAGACATGGCGTAAACAGTGATATTATGACGCATTTAATTTTAAATACGCCTTTGTCACGTAATACGGCCATTAAATTATGAATATGTTTATAATGACTTCTATTAAGGCCTGTAGGGGCGATGTGGCATAAGCAGCTGTAATCGAGAGGTTGTGGGTTCGACCCCCACTCGAGGAAATAAAATAATATTTCCAATTAAATACATAATATTTTCATTTCTTCGCTCTGGTAACAAGGCAAAGAGCGGCAATTGAGTTTATTCATTCAGCACGTAATGTCTCCAATTCAGCGGAAACAACGGAATAGATTGTCTTAACACTAGGTTCAGTAGTTCCCTCTGCTTACCCTGTCATGTGCAGATACAGCGTAAAACAAAACAAAACTTTTCTTAACTGTAAATGTGGCAGGTAGTGAGTTCGATCCCCACCACTCTATAAAACGACATATTTCATATTTTCAGTAACAAACCCAATCGCGGCATAGAATTCTGCTATTAAACACGCAACGCCTGAAATTCGACGGAAAGTGAGGAAAAGTGTCACAATGGGTACGGAGCGTCTTCCAACTATAATCACAACTATGGTCACAGGTACCTGCCCATGTTCGGGATACAGAGTGACGATAAAAAAAAAACCTAGTTGAATGAAGCTGCTGTTACCCGAATGATTTCATAGAAGCGTTTCGTAATAGTATACGATATGTAGAATTTATCGAAGGCCACCTGTTCTATATATCGAGGTGAAATATTTGTATAATATATCAAAGACGTTGTACGATACTATTTTGAGAGAATGTGAATATATGAAATTAGAAAAACCTGAACTGCGAATCCGATTTTAATTAAACAACCAATAACCAATAAATAAGGTTTTCGATTTAAAAAAATCTCACTCAAACCACAATTCAGGAGCTACGGTACAACAGACAGACAGACAGATCAAAGGGGGTTACAAAGGAAAAGTTAGCTACTTTTCTTTTAACCGTGGTAAACCTTAACAGGACGTTAAAACGTCGCGTGTAATAAAAATAAAGACGATTAAGTATAATTATACTTTTAATATATTAGATATTGTAGAACAAAGAGAAGATAATTGGAATTGAAAGAATTTCTTGAAATAAATTATATAGTTATAAAACGTATGTAATAAGCATATGTGACCTTGTTTCGAATATTTTTCTAAACTAGTCATTTTAACGTATACAAACATACAAGTCGTAAGTTGTTTTGGCATACTTATATATATAATACTGAGGCTTGTCGTGGCACAGAGGTTGTGGGTTCGAGTACCGCTCGAGAAAATAACCTATTTCAGTGGTCAATTTAACTATAGCGTACTTGTTAATAATATTAAAATGTGTTGTTATCCATTGTTATGTATATCTTGTGGTAATAAACTATTATTATTATTATTATTTAACATTATCATACCTTACCTCTGGTAAAAAGACAAAGCGTGGCGTTGAGTTCCGCCACTCAACACGAAACACCTCAAATTCGGCGGACAATGGGCAACAGAACAGACTGTCTTAACGCTATATTACCAAGTTTCCTCTGCCTACCATGTCTGCTACATGCGGGATACCGCGTGAAGCTATAAACAACACCGAAGTAACACTGTAGACACCGGTGACCTATAAACAGGTGGAACTTGCCGATTTCACCGGAAACCAATGTTATCGTTTCTAACCCGCAATTTATTCTCTCGATTGAGGAAAACTCGAGACGAAGAAATTTTTATACGCGTCTCTTGGAAATTGTGTAACGCTTGTAAACAGTTTTATGGATATTTTATCTTAATACATTAAAATAGAATACAGCGCAACGTTAATATATGATCTGAACTATTTATTATACCTTTGTTAGCGATTTTTAGGAAACTGATCGGATACAAAAATTAATACTAACAAAATTTAAAAGAAACGCAACCACCGAAATCTTAGAAAAATGCTTACAGCTCAGGTTTGGTGTACTGGTTCAGGAACTACTGTGATGCAAACTGACACACTGACAAACACATGAAACTTATAACACTCGCCCTCTTTTTGCGTTGGTGGTTAAAAGTGCAGGTAAAGTATTGCATAGTTAATGGACCCAAAAGGAAGTATTACCTAATTATATAACAACTCTACAAATTCAATACAAAGTTGCCATATTTATAATCAACTACACAGATATTATATAAACTAAATATCAGTATCCATAATTAATAAATAATAAGATCAGGTCAACGAACGACACACAAAATCTGAAACGATATATCAGGCCATCATAAACATACACGTGTAAATAGCTCGAGCGTGTAAATTTGGACTATTAGTCTGTAATCCGTACGAAGTGCTATGAAAACTCTAATATGCTAAGTAAAAGATTTACAATATTTCATTAAAGTAAGCGAACGGAGTGTCTTACTTACACAAGGTTCCCACTGTCTACTTCTCTCCGTTGTGAGAGAAGTCTCGAAGTTAGGGAACAAAAAATAAACTGAATTTGTAGTAACTAAACTCGAGCCATCGCTTATTTAACCCGCGATGATAAAAGATAGGCATTATAAGTGTGACTCGTCTGTCTGTTAGTGGCACCGTAACTCCTGAATGAATAGGCCGATTTGAATGCGGTTTTCTTTTAATCAAAAACCTTCATCATCGCGAAAGCTCTTTGTGATTTTTTTAAAAAATCAAATTAAAGAAATTTTGAATTTTAATACTTTTATACACTCGATTATAACATAATAATTCATAAATAAGCATCTAATTTATAAAGAAAAACAATGATAGATCTATGTATTGGCTGAAATTAAAACGAAAACAAAGATTTTTCAGTCAATGATTGATTTTAACTAATATGTATGTGAAACATAAGTTTACTCAGAAACTAAAAAAATGTACAAAGTTTCTATACTTTGTTCATGAATCATCAACCTTCCAAAAGCAAAAAATATGTATTTTATATCACATAATTAATGATACTTATAAAATAAATATTGTGTAACAGAAAAACCGACTCAGTTAATTGTAACTATTTGATTTGGGATTTTTACTATTGAGTAAAAAAGAGGTTTTACTTTTTGTATTTTAACTTCAAATAATTAACTGCTTGACTGACGTAGGTGAAAATAAACAATATATTACTATAATGTCTTCTTGAGGCCTACCGACGTGAAAACCTTAACGCTTGTGCCCAAGCGTGCGACTGTAAGCACGCCAGGTTAGGGGTTTTAACCCCAATCGGGAAAATGGAATAATTATTATTGAGTTTCTCCACTCAACATTTAATGCCTCAAATTCCGAGGAAATTAGGGAACGGAATAGTTTTAATGGGTACAAAGTATCCTAGGATTAGGTTCCCAAGTTGCCTTTGCATATCCTGGCCTGTAGCATATCTTACCTCGAATCACTCCCCCAGTGCATAGCGTAGATCTTGGCGAGGTGGCCGCGCAGGGTGCGGCGCGTGCGCATCTGTATGCGCCCTATCGGCTCCAGGCTGCCGGTGGCCTGCGCGAGCGACGTGTCGCACGCCGCTTTGCGGGCATCCTGTTTAGAAAACAATGATTGTAAATTAATAAAAAAGCAGGGTGTTATAAGATTAACCTGTTTAGCTGTTTGTGGCAAAAGTTAGCTTTTGAAATTATGTACCGATATGAGTGTGGATTTTTGTCAGAAAACCTTGTGAGTTTGTATTTAAAAATTGCTTTTTTATGAAGCAGCATAAGCTTTTAACTCTTAATATTAACTTAAATTTAGCCATAGATATATTGTCTTCACAGGTAACAATAATTGTATACTCATCTGTAGATCACTTGCAAAACTAAAATCAATAAAATAATTTAAAAATGCAATTTAGTTACGATTAATAATCAAGAAAAATATTATTTATAGAAAGTTATATTTTATACATATTACTATATAATAGCAATACAAAAATCAGGGAAAACATAGGTCCATGACAAAGATATGATAAGTATTCAACAATGGCTAAACTAGAAAATAATATTCCCATTCACAAAATATAACGAGAACAATTTCAAAGAATCGTAATCAAAAACTTTTCCTACTCCATTTACAACTTATTCTGATGAATTTTAATAGAAATCTTACATAAATTGTAAGAATTCGTTTGAATTTTAAGTCTTCCAAAAATAAACGCCCGCGTGAGAATACTACTCGTCGATAATTTCATTGAGATTTCGGCGAAAGCACCAGGATATACAATAGCCTATAACCGTCGAAAGCGCCGAATTCAAAATAAACAACAGGTTATTTTAGTGAAGAAGACTTTGTGAACTAAAATCGATATTCATGAGTTCTGATAAAACTTAAATTTTCAATATAAGTTACAGTGAGACAATTGCGGGTATTCCAGTCCCAGGCGGACGTATGAGGTAATACTATTTCGTCATGCCAGCAACGATATAGCAGGGCGTTGAGTTACGCCACTCTGTTGAGTGGCGTGAAATGGCGCGCGTCAAAAAAAAAAAAGAGACAAATTTGAAACGGAGTGTCTTCATAATAGCTCTAGCTAATGTTAAATACAATACAACTGATATAAAATATTTTTCAATGTTTGAAAGACTTACCTAATATATATATAACTAGTTTAAAATAGCTTTATTTTCTCTGGTTTTATCATATTGATATAATATATCTAAATATATATTATACGTAGAATATGATCGATCTATATCGAGGCCAGTCGTGTCGCAGGGGTTAGATTTCCACTCGAAGAAAAGAAAAAAAAATCAATTCCTCGCTCCGATAAAGAAATAACGCGCAGCGTTGAGTTCCGCCACTGAATTTGCAATGCCTTGGCGGAAAATGGGGAAATGTCTTAAAGTGAACAGAGAGTATTAATACTATATTCTCAAGCCAAAAGAAAAGCAAAGACAATGTTCTTTATACAATTAGTTAATTATAATGATAATATAATAGAACTAAGTAATAACTGGTTATTCCAAACAAAATGATAAAAACTTGCACCAAGATAAAAAAAACATAATCAAACTTAAAGAATGATGTTGTCAAAATAAAGAGTACGTTTGCGAAACAAAGTTTATTATTCTGTAGAAATATTTTGTATACATAATGTGTGGAATTAGGGCGTGATATTCCTCACTTGGGATGGCTACCATATTGTATTATAAAATGTGATCGTAAGTCAAATAATATCTAGATTGTCTTTTGACATTTTTTTAGCATTACGCCGTATTCCAAATTCTGGGGAAATTGCGTGTTGAGTGGCGTAACTCAACGCTGCGCTTTGCCTCGTTGCCAGATCAGACAATCTGTCTTGTTTACAGCTACACACTCGTGCCATCTTTTCCAATATTTACATAACGACACGTAGATTTAGATATTTTCCGTTTACCTCCAACGCATTTCAGTAGATACTTAAAACCACTGACCTAACATATCTGGACCAGGAAAACGTATATTGTAAATATCAATGTTTCCCAAGTATTATTTCTACATAGAGACTAAATACGTCACATTTTCACACAATATATCGCTCGTTTGGCGTTAGAATGACGTATATGCTCTTTAAGCAATAATGCAATAAACACAAGTAGCCTGTCATGGCGCAGAATCACAAGCGTGTTGTGGGTTCGATCCCCAGTTGAAAGAATTAAATATTTACTATTTTCATTTCTTCGCTTTAGTAACAAGGCAAAGCGCGGCGGAAATTTCGCAATTCAACACGAAGTGCCTCAAATTCGACGTAAAGTGGGGAACGGAACGGAGTGTTTTAGCACTAGGTTCCCAGATTCTCCTCTGCCTTCCCTGCCATGTGCTGGATACAGCGTGAAAACGCAATCAAAATTTGCAAAGGTTCTCTTCGTCCATTTACGTATTAAACTTGTATTTAAATTGTTTGCATCATTGTTAAGCCAAATGAGTGATATGGTTAATTACAGTTAAAGTAACTTACGTATATGTTCATAAATATGAATTCGATACGCATTAGTTTACTATTAAAGCAAAAAAAAAAAAACGAAACGCGAGTCTTTGTCGTTTCAAAAACGAAGTAATATTATTTCCTTTCCTTTTTATATCAGCTGCCTCTTCATTTTTATTATTCATAGCTCGACGAGAATCAAACCTACGACCACTAGTGTTTACAGTCGTACCTACGCTTGTAAAGATGTGCCACGACTGGCATTAACTAAAACACCATTTTTTTTTTGTTTCAGTTAGCATTATGCCCCAGTGGCCTCCATAACTTAAAATATATTTATTTAATATCATATTTCCACCGCTCGCCGTAAACGTTGAGCAATCGTAGTAGGAACAATCACGAGGCCAATTAATTCCGTCGGTCACGCAGCTTCTCAGGATATTTAAATTTGGCTTGAGTTTATCCTAATCTTAAACCAGTCCAATTCTATCTAAGGTAGGGGAATAAAATGTCTCAAATTCGACGAAATAAATGTGGTATGGAATTGTCTTAATGAAGTCGGAATATCTTAACATAAGTTCCCAAGTTCCCTCTGTCTGTCTTGACATGTGCGGGACATAATATGAAGCAATGAAATATATAGGCATCTCGGATCATGAAAGAAAAGAAATAGTGAAATAATACGTTTTGTTTTTTTTTTTTCAGCTTCACGCTGTATCCCGCACTAGGCAGGGTAGGCAGGTGGAACGGAAGTGAAACCTAGTGTTATGACACTCCGTTCCACTTCCGTTCCCCACTTTCCGCCGAATTTGAGGCATTGCGTGTTGAGTGGCGGAACTCAACGCCGCGCTTTGCCTTATTACCAGAGCGAAGAAATGAAACATTAAATATTTAAATTGAAAATATTAAATATTTCATTTCCTCGACTGGGGATCGAACCCAGAACCTGTCGGTTACAGTCACACTCTTGTGCCGCTGCGCCACGACAGGCCTTAATTTTGTGTCTACTTTCCCTAAACCGTTCGAATGTGTAAAAACAAACTAAAATGACCTTATTTATTTTGAAATTTGAAAGCCCCGATTCACAATATATGAACACTATATACACAGAGTTTTTTTATTTAACGTTTTGGTGCCTCCTGAGGTTTTTCTTAATGCCTTTTAAGTTAGCATTATTATAGTCGTCCGTATTGTTATATTTTACAGTAAACTCAAGCCGGCGATATGGAAACAAAGACAACAAAACTAAGCGACGGTAACTGTTTTCAATAGAAAATAAAAAAAATGCTCCCGCACATGGCAGGGTAGGCAGAGGGAACTTGGGAACCTAGTGTTAAGACACTCCGTTCCACTTTCGTTCCCCACTTTCCGCCTAATTTGAGGCATGACGTGTTGAGTGGCGGAACTCAACGCTCAAAATGCTGAGTAGAAGTAATTAAATAATATCTACATAAATAACAAGAGAAAGAAAATGACCTGATCTAAACAAAAAATAGACGCGTAAGCAAACATAAGATTCAATTTCAGACATGTTTTTTAAAATTACAACAGATAACAGCTTACTTCATACAAATGTGCAACATTAGCAGGAACAGCCAAACAAATTAAAAAAAATACAGCATTTAATATCGTGACCTTATCAATGTTTAAATATATAAAACTTATGTAATTTATATATTTAAACAAATTAGAAACTTTCTAATAACACGAAACGTTATACGCTATCGTGGCACCGATCAAAATCTAAATAAAGATTACAATTTAAAATATATATATTCAAAATCAAAGTATTTACTATAATTTCCATTTTATAAAAATAAATACAACAGCCGTGTGATCCCGGCTTAGAATAGGATCACCCTGGTACTGATGGTGTCGTAAGAGGCGACTAAAGTGCGTGTGGTAGAGTCACGTTGCCAGCAATGGCAACACGCATGGGCAGACTCGACCGGATTGTTACCACCCCCGGCATTTAAGACCGGCGTTAAGTAGTGGCTTTGGCCACTGCGTTTCGCATTAGGTAATGCCGGGCCCCGGCGCCCATCCACCTTAAAAGACGGCGACGCTCCTGTAGCTCTTCTGGAGTTACACGGGGTCGTGCGCGACGGTGATCACTTACCATCAGGTGACCCGTACGCTCGTTTGCCGTCTCTTCCATAAAACAAATACAATCCAAAATATTAACGTCTTTAAATACGTATAAAAATGAACTTATTGGGATTTGAACTTGCGCTTCCTGTCAATCGTCCAAGCGCCATTTTAACGTGGCTAGACGAGGACGTATGACTTAGTAGGATATAGCGCTAGGACGGTTTCCAACAGACGCCGGTTCAAATTTCACCAAGTTCAAATTAAATACGTCCTCTAAAACGCTTTTCTCCTTCGATCGAAATACCAATATAAATATACCTATAGTATCAATATTCAAAATATATATTATTAAATACAAACAAACTTGCAAGAAATATTTATATATATATGGGAGAAGAGTGAATACAAATCAACCACCGCTTTCTATGTGAAATACAACATAACATAATATATAAGTACGTACCCGGATAGCATTCTTGAGTGTTTCCGCCTCCTGGCGTAAGCTGTCAAGTTCATTCATGGTGCACTAGCTCAATATCCTTCTTTGCTTCTGCTAGACTGCGCGTGCCTCTTGCTACGCACACTGCACCAACCTGTAGACAAAAAAAAATATTATTATAGTTTTTTTTTGGCACTTTGTATCCCATATGGAGCAGGGTAGACAGAGGGAACCTTGTGTTAAGACACTTCCGTTCCACACTTTCCGTCAATTGCGACGTGTTGAGTGTCGGAACTCAACGCGCCAATCTCAGGAACTAGTGGTCAAATAGAATAAGGTTCGTTTTAAATTTGTACTAAATAATTAACTATTGTCGATAGTTATTTAGATATGAAAGAATTACAAAATAATTTATCCACAAAGATATGAAGATTTCTATTTCTCGCAAAGACACGTATAAATCCGTCTCAATCGATCGATCGATTTCGATTGTGTTAAGATTCTGTATTACCACCGCCATTTTTCTGTCTTTCTTTAAAAATAACAATTTAATTTTATAAAAGAAGAGAAACTGTTTTTTACAAGAAAATATTTGTTATATGTGAACTGTTTACAAGAAAATATATTACTTCATACATTGCTACCATAAAAAATAATTAAATTAATATTTAATACCGTCTCACCGTGCACATAGGTATGCGCCGTCAATCTAACCATCACCGAACACCATATGTGGCACAATGGTGTATTCAATTCACAGCTAACTAACGATAAATTGATAACTTAAAATATCTAAATAAAATAATATATCTTCGACTACATCGCTAGAGCAAAACTATGTATATGTATATATGTATATATATATATATATATATATATATATATATATATATATATATATATATATATATATATATATATATATATATATATATATATATATATATATATATATATATATATATATATATATATATATATATATATATATATATATATATTTGTGTGTGTATGTGTGTATATGTATATGTAGTGTGTGTACGTGTAAGGCGTCGCGCCCCGACAACTTCTGTTGTTTTTCGTTTAATATTTCGTTACTAATAATATTCCAATTAACAATTAGCCGAATATCAATTGAACGACTATTATTGAGACACAACAAAAACAATTGTTATCATCAGATATTATAAATTAATTATCAGGAAGATATATGAAACAACTGCGCCGCTAACAATATTATAGCGGACTTTATCTCAAAGCAAGATTAAACATCAATTAACGCTGTAATGAGTTGACAATGACTATGATAGTATAATAATAACAATGTTAGAGGCCTGTAGGCGCAGGGGCACAAACGTGGGACTGTAAACGCGACAGGTTGTGGGTACATGCCTAACTTGATTAAATCAAATATTTAATATATCACTTTCTACATTCTAGTGACAAGGCAAAGCGCGGCATTGAACCCGCCACTCAACTCATCACTCACTTAACTCAATCACTCACTCAACTAACTCACTCACTCACTCAATTCACGGCGGAAATGTCATAATGGGAACAGAAGGTTTTAGCACTAGTTCCATATGCCGACCTTGCTTACGTGGAAGAATACATAAAAATCCCTACTATACCTACTTATGCAGGATGATGATGCAGTGTGAAGCTTATATATTTTTAAATAATCATAAAATGTGTACAATTAGACAACAGAAACGGTATTAGTTAAATACAATAATTCCCTCGACAGCGTCAAACCCAAATACACCTCAAGTGCAGCCCCACTACGCTACACTGGACATAAAATAGAGTTTCCATAATCAAAACAAACATAACCTTTACTTATTTTATGCACAATCAAAGATGTATAAAACTCTTCATTAAAACCAAAGGAATCTTTAATATTTTGCAGGAAATACTTACATACTTATGTCCGGGAAGCAGTAACTTTTAATTAAGGAACGTAATTAGAAAGTCAATTAGTAAATATTACATTTCGTTTTCAAATGTTTATGGATTCGAATCCGATACTTCAAACGTTTGGTGTTCCCCTTGCCCTATGAATGTTCCCCTAAGCTGCCTGACCTTGGCACATGCCAAATTTTATCTATTAGTCACTCAGTAATCGGTATATTTTGTACTACACTATATGTAGTAAATACTTAATCTGTACTTATAACAAAATCATAACGAACCGGTGTCCGTACACCGAAAATATATAAGGAAAAATGATATTGGTAGTATATAATAACGTTATAGAAACAAAAACAATGATTTTTAAATTGGCTTAACTGCTTAAATTACAGTCTTCACAATAATTAACGTTTCATTTCAAACCATCCACATTTATAAACATAAATAAAAAAATTATACCATTTAAAAAATGTATAATTAAAAAAAATGCTAAATTGATTATTACCTTACTTCTAAATAGAAGTATAGATATTGTTTTTAAGATAATATTGTTAATAGAAAACGAAAGCAATTCAGATTAGTAAATAAATAATAATGTATATCAAGCGGGCGAAGCCACGAGAAAGTAGTTGGTCGTTAAAACGACCCTTCTCAAAGATCGAACTTAAAACCTCTTCAGTAATATCACAAACCATTCAAAACCTCAATTACATAAACAAATTAAGAAGTCTTATTTAAATTTAAAAAAAAAGGACTCAACAAGGAAGCACATACATATATCGTAAAGAAAGATAATTACAAACAGACAACTCATAATTCCTCATATTTACGCTATATCGAAGGTGATTTAAGTCATATATAATGATGATGGTAGAACAAGTAACCATTAAAAGAGAGAGAAACATTTGCCTATATATTAATTTTTAACATTTACTTTCAGCTGCCATATATGGAAAGTAAAAAATGCTATGCCTTGTGTGTATAATTTCTGTTCATTTCAATATATTTATAGATCTTATGATTATGATGACTGTGGGCTCGGTCCTACCTGTTATATATAGAATACAAGGCTAACTAAAATATATCAATATGGATATAGTGTTAAAGTTCTCTGATGATAGAAAAAAGTTCTAAATGAAACTTTATTTTTAAGTACCTAAGCTTTATTTTTAAGTTTCGAAAGTGAAATGAAGTATCTTAACACTAGGTCGCCAAGTTCCCTCTGCCTGCCATGCCATCTGCGTGATACAGCGTGAAGCTAAGTGAAATGAAATAACTTTGTTTTTTTTTATTGATGGTGATCGACATTGCGCTTTGCCACATTACCGGATCAATGAAAAGAAAATATTAAATATTTCATTACCTCAAATGGAAATTTAGACTGTCATGGATTCTATTGACTGGCTGATGGACAAGAAATCCTTCGTACAAATACATATTTCACTACTTAGCAAGTAATATAAATATAATAAGCAAGATTTTAAACAAATACCTATCTTAGTCAAAATCGAATAACAAAAACTCAAGTACACAGGTGTTATTTTCATGTTATTGTATCCTTTTATCACGGCAAGTGGCAAGCGTATAGTTGTCAGCTATTCTTAACACATTTCACACTTCTTACGTAAATTAGAGGCTGCTCGATTCATATGTAACTAGTTGCTGCTAACGTGTTACGGAATAGGACAAAAATAGCTGTATTCGGTTGTATGTATGGAGCTGACCTGATATGACCGTTTTGGACACTCCCTGTGTCTAACTTAGAACAATAACAAGCAAAGTTAGCTGCGAATGACGCAAAGTTATATAAAACTTTGCGCAAATAACTTGCTTAATAAGAAAGATAAAAGAACAACGTAGAATGAATAGAAATAAAAAAAAAATAGGAGAACGACTAATAAGATAGAATTATTAAAAACTTAATAATATATACTGTTATATAAAAACATTATAATAACAAACATCATATACCATAGCAACGTTTCAAGGTTAATTCAAATCAATGACCTTGTTTAAAGAACATAAAAAATAACTGGGGCCGTTTTGGAGTAGGGGCACAAATGTGCGACTAAAAGAACAACGGTTGAAAGTTCTATTTTCATCCTCGCTCTAACAACGAGGCGTTGAGTTCTGCCACTCAAAATATTCAAGAATTCGGTGAAAAATGGCCAACGGAATTATCTTGGGATCTTCGGAAATTGGGTGTCTCAACACTATGTTCCCAAGTTTCGTATGATTACCCTGCTATACGCGGGATATCGCGTGGAGGCTGACGCCTAGATATCGCGTCACCATGTAGTAGCAGATATGCAAAGATCAGTCTTCAATTGTTGTAAACAGAATTAAAATTTATATCAATAACGCTAAGTTGCAGGCAACATTCGTTATGATGGATACAGCGTGAGGCTAAGATAATATTTAACGAAATTTTCCAAAACCACTAAAATTCTCTTTAATTAAACAAGTTTAGTGGTTACGCCTATGATTATCTAATCAGCGTGTCTATCACACTAAAACACTAGACTTGTGCAAATGCAGTTTTACGAACTGTGTGAAAAACACAGCCACGCCCATAAAAGTACGAGAATGAAGGGCGGGGCAACAGCAAATAACAAAATGGTCAAATATTAATCAAATAAAATATATATTAACCGACTAATAGGCTCAATGGTTAAAATATGTTACGGTGATCGATCTTAGGTTAATTTCTCAAACTAAAAAAAAATAAGCTATCAATTCAGGTGTAACTTTTGTTATTTATGATTATGTTTATAATATTAAACGTAAACTAAGTCATTTTACATACACAACTGCTAATATATATATATATATATATATATATATATATATATATATATATATATATATATATGTATATACATAGCAATTTTTTAAGTATCAAGATATCTCTGAGTATTAATATACCACTATAAAACTACACGAGAAATAACATAAAAAACATTCGCAATGTTTTCATCATATTACTCTAATAATATCGATAGAAGAATTTATACACATTTCTAGCAAAATAACAGCGAGCAATGGCTAAAGATAATTACAACAAAAATAAGTAAAAATCACAATTCGCGTAATATTTAACTCCCTCTAAACTATAATAAATATAATATTGCTGTAAATTTCATAGATATTAAATAATATCAATTTATTCAATACTATCTTTACGCCTTTATGTTCATTTTATATACACTTGGTACCTACTGAATTAAAATTCATAGATAAAAGCATGGGAAAACACCACATGATTCACCATAAATAACGCTGAAACCCCTAACTAGCACAATTGTGTGAGTGTCATATGTATATACTGAAATATTTACTTCCCATAGAATAAAAATTGAATACGATATATATCATTGGCGAAGATAATTTTTCTTTTTAGCTTCACGCTGTATCCCGCACCTAAAAGGTACTTAGGACCTAGTATACTCCGTTCCATTACCCACTTTCCAGCGATTTTTTTTCCATTGGGGCACTGCGAGTCATGTTGCCGAACTCAACGCTTACTGTATCAACACATACACATATATAACATACACAATGTATTTATATGTGAAACAATACCAAAAATATCACACCGAAGCGCCGACACGAGCAGAATTGATATAAATTACTACTAAACAAAATCTTCATAAAGGTACACACTCGTTTAACAAACAGCGTATATTCAATAGCCGTACTGTATGTACCTAGCTAGAGTTACCAGTTCCAGGGGTCTATGCACTGCACATGCGCAGCGCGGCCGCCTCACCGGCCACACCGCCCAGCTACATAGTACACCCCGGGGCCGTCATCGAACACGCTATATCTGACATACGAGCGTGTAACTCCACACTCGTATCCCGCTTACGATCGATACGACACTAGCTTTATACAATTACGGCAATATCGTCCTTAAATATTAAAGCGAACACTGTATTTCAGTTTGCAAATCTATGTGTTTGCTGTGCTGCGTTTTGTTGCATAGCTTTTTAAAATCAATAGCCGAGGACATCCGCCATTTTGACAACCGGACACCGAGTCCACGAGATAGTCTAAGATCGATTTCCGAACTTAGTTATTTCCTGAATATAAAAACAATGATTTCTCACTGTTTGACAGTCCTAAATAACAATTCAAGCTGCGAAGCTAAGAATTACGAATGTTTTAAATATAAAGTGTAGCAATGTTTGTTTTTCCGTAGATCAACGCTTTCACGTAGCCGGGTCGGCTCTCAGCTAGTTTTCAATACGTCTATATATACTTATAAAATTTATATAACAAAGAGATAAAACACGGTATTCCAGATTTAGTTTACTATTCATCAAAAAAAGATAATTCATATTGATTAATTCATATATAAAAATAAACGTTTAAAGATCACACAAGGCAAAGAAGAATTTTGCATATTTGAATCCTTCTCATACCCAACTTAAGGACAGCGTGTTGGGGTTGTAAATTCCCGCTGAAATTGCCGAAAAGACCGACAGTGATAATACAAATACATATATTCCCTAGCAAAAAAATAAACTCATCGACCGCCATATTTAATATTATGGACATCATGACATTTCAAAACTCATATCAAATTTTAAATATATGTAAATAAATAATAATGAAACATTAAAACACTAACAAATACATTTACATCAATAAACATAACTACTTTCTTTTCCGAGCCAAAACTTTCTAAATCGATTAATAAATCGATACAATTAAATAATAGCGCCTTATCGACCGCGCATTCGCAACACGTTTGAATCGATATCATTTATCGATAGGAAAAGGCATTGAAAAGAAACAATGATATATCTGACGAATTACAAATGACGCTGTCATATATGACACTATCAAATATCATGCGTTAGGTCTGTATCGTTTAACTTTGCGATTTGGACATTAGAGATATAGAAAAAGTAAATAGTACTTTGAATTTGATCACAAAAAAAGAATATAAAATTAAAAATAACGTGTAATTGGTGGCCTAACTAAATTATCATACTCAAATATGAGCTAATTTGAACAATACACACATGTCATGTGATAACCTCCTTTTATGGAAGTGGAATAAAAAAAAATTAAACATGTTAAAACAAATTTTTTAATTTAAAAAATCACTGCCTCATCTTGGCAAATTGCTTGTAGCTCTTAGCTAGTAGCATTTATTTAATTAAAAAAGACACTTCATTTGTCTCCATACGGAGTTTACAGACATACATACAATATAATAATTCTATAGACATGTCAAATAAAAAAGCAAGTTTCCTACGACCTGACGAATTTCGTTATATGTATACTGTAGCAATAAAAAAGGCAACAGGTACATTTTTTTTACATTATATAACAACATAACTAAAATCAAATAAGAATTTTCAACCAGGTATTAAAATAATTGATGTTTGTCTTAAAACGAGATATAAATATATTAAAATATATATTATTAAATCAAAAGTATTAAATATTTACTATGTATTTTGTCTTGGCGGTAGAAAACAAAGACGCCAAATATATCATTTAGCAATTTACAAAACAATTCAGTAATTAGTTCCAGATCATTTTAAAAGAAATGATCATCGAAACTTTAGTAGTTTACTTTATTACTTTACAATGGCGTAGTCGTGGCACAAGCAACAACTGAACACGGTAGGTTGTGGGTTCGGTTCCTCACTCGAAGAAGGGAAATATTTAATATGTTTAAATTAAATATTTAATAATTTTAAATTAAATATTTATTATTTTATATTTTTTCGCTCTGGTAACAAGGCAAAGCGTGGCGTTGAGTTTCGCCACTCAACACGCAATACCACAAAATTTGCCGGAAGACATTCATATGCCCACAATCTGACATTCTCGAATAAAAACCAAAACCTTGTGCCCATAATGTAGTATTTTTTTTATATTACATAAATAAAGAGTACGTTACTGTATCGAATTCTCAAGTATTATTTTAACATTTATGATGATTGCAAAAAAAAAATTGAAACCACTTAAAAACTATAAGAAGTCGATCAAACCATTCTTTTAACTTAAATAGCGTTATAGCTGCAATAAGGCTGCAATTACCTAGACTAAGCTCTCTTGTTCTGTAATCAGAATACAATGTTATCATTATATTGGTTGTTATCATCCTTTAGAATTAGGTAACCCTACACAATTTCAAATTTCCCTAAAATAAAAAGCCCATTGTTGATAAGTAGTAGTAAAATTAAACTGGGTCGGGGGTTCGCAATTCAAGAATATTAAATATTCTTATTTTCTCTCTCTCATAACGAGTCAAAGCGTGGCGTTTAATTCCGCGAATCAACACTCGATGCCTAGAAAATTCATCGTTAAGAAGGGACCGGAAGTGTCTTAATCAAGTCAACCTAAAAAAAAAGGAAAAAAATAAAATAATATAACATGGCAAGGGATGTTTATATTTAAACTGCATAGAAACCAGTGATTCACTGTTAGGAAGATAATACTTGATCCAAATACTACCATATAAAATACTCATTCAATTTAGATAGTGGTGGGGTTAATTTGGGTATTTCCCGCACCTTGGCAACACGTAACATAATGATTGCAAACATTGAGGTTGTCATGCAAAAGGGGTGTGCACTGGTGTTTAGGGAGAATAATATTTTATATTTTAATTTCCTCACTCTGAAAAGCACATGCAATGCCTCAAGAAGACGTTGGATAGTGGAGAATGGAGAGTCTTAACTTATCTAGGTTCCCACGTTCCCTCTGCTAACCCTGCTATGCTATGCTATAACGCTAAACAAATTAAGTTAATTGTCTGAGTTCTAGAACCTTAATAATAAATATGCCTTTCATCTTGTAATTATTTTTTTATCTCTACATATAACATATGACTATGACTGATAGGTAATTTGAAGTGAGCAATACATCACTCTTTTACTGTAATACTTGGCAATAAAATAATAACTGGCCTGGTAACATAGGAAAAAGTTAATGGTGCTGTAACAACAAGAATACTTAAATGAAAATGTTTTTAAGGCAAAATGCTAAAAATAAAACAAGGTATCCATAATAGCCTATTCTATTCCATATTTGGATACAGCAGATGGAGGGCTAACCTCTTGTTCCACAATACAAATTAAACAACTATAAAACCTGTTCATTTATTTCTGTACTTGTATTTCAATTGAAATAGATTTTTTTCATTTTATTCTGTATCTTGCGCATAGCAGCGTAATCAGATGGTACCCTGGGAGTCCAGTGTTAAGACACTCAATAAGGCACATCCACTTTCCATTGAATTCTAGAGGCAACATGTGTTGAATGACTATTTATTATAAAGGCATGATGTGTCGAGTGATAGAACTCAATGCTTCGCTTTGCCTCTACTTACCAAGAAAATGAAAATACCAAATATAAGAGAAATTATTTTAGTACATGATGTAAGATGATTGTAAGCTATATTTTATATATGTGTACAAAATGGCATTTTAAATATATCTGGGTTTAACTGCTTTGTATTATTATTATCAGTTTATTTCTACAGCATTCAAAATTATTTTTTTGTGTTGATTAAGAGAGAAACTAAAACAATAGACGGCTGGCATTACCATACAAAAAACTAAAATATATACATGAATCACAAGTCCCCAAGTGCTGTTACAAGTTTCTCACCCTGCAATTCAATGATTAACTCTTGAAGTGCAAAGTTTTTTCAAATATACTATAATTTACTTTTATGAATTTATAAAAGAATAAAATTATTTGACATTTTAATTTTCCAATGAATTGGTGCAGTCTACAAATATTGCAGTTTTGTCTAAATATTTTACTAATATATATGTATATTAGAAGACAAAAAGAACCGTAGGTACTCATATATCCTGGTATATTTTGATCACAATTCTATCAATTCAACATTTTTTTTTCAGCTATTATTGTTAAACAAAAGTTAGCCATTTTTGTCAATAATATAAAAAATAACAACAGAGAAACTAAGACTTAGACTCAAATTAGTATAAATCATATTATCAGTTAACAACATATGATGTGGAGGTTATTCAGAGTCGTGACATTTTGCTCTTGATTATTTCTGACTTTCAACACGTTATATGTACAGTTTATTGCCAAATTAGTGTTGGAATTTGTATGTTAAAGAAAATTCTAATAAATTGTATTATTTAGTATTGAAATGTTATAATATTTATTACTAGTACTTATAATATATAGAGGCCTGTCTTGGCACAGCGGTTCCCAAGTTCCCTCTGCCTATCCCGCCGCTGCGAATCTGACTAGAGTAATAACATGATTTTCATTGCAAGCATAGCATCAGTTAAACCACAAAAAGCTGAGCTTTAAGCAAAGAAAAGTATCTTGACAAAAGGTCATCTGTCTATTTTGAGATAAAACCGTAAAGCTAAAACTCCGTATAGACTTCAACAATATTATTTAATAAGTTATGAATATCAGAATCTTCTTTGAATAAAACATTTTTTTAGTTGCTTCCTCAAGCTATTTCAGAATATAATATTTCTTTGAAATTCAATCTATCATTTTATTTGCTACAATAACAATTACTCACCACTAGGTGTAAATCATTAAACAATAACCATATTTACAATAAGAAATGTGATTTTTAAATAAAAATATGAATAAAAATGGTGTAAATATGTTTTTTTCCTAAAATGCAACATCTAAATGAAACTTTTTTAAAAGAAAGGATGTTATTTTGGTACATAATTTAAAAATATTCTGTCAATATTAATCAACTATTTTCTATGATAATATAATTTAAATGGTATAGATGTATGTATATATTCATGTATGTATATATTGTTAGTAAAATATGTTTTTAACTAAAAATATTTTATGACTCGGTTATGACAAATAAATATATATATGCAGAAAGGAACAATAAAACTTGATTTAATATTAATATTTTACAAGATGAGCTCAAAAATAGATTAAACAGCTCGAGACAATGTTTAAGTAAATGTAAATCCATGAAATCATATATTTAGCACTAAGGATCAATATATTAGACAATAATAGTTGTTGAATAATTATGGGTGGAAAATGTGTATTGTACCAATGGGTGGGTGTTGGTTAATTTAAGAAAAATGAGTAAAATGCCTGATAAAATGATATTATAATAGACTTTATACTATTATATACACTATTATTACATACATTATGTAAGAAAAAAGGATATACCCCAAAAATATTCCTTACGTACACGAAAAAACTCTACATAAGTACTAAATTTGCAATCATATGGGACATTACAGGATGTAATCCGCGAAATAGAAACGAATAGTAACAAATAACGCCCAAAACATGGGGGAAAATTACATATTGATAAGGCGAACGTACGAATCGATGTCCCTCTATAGAACAGGGCCGTGCCTTACAATTTAATATACATATACTATATAGTATAAGTCACCTCTAGTTCACGAAAAATCCAGGATATCCTTTCGTAAAGTAGGCCCCTGAGCGATTCTATTAACGTATAGTAACTGGGGAATTGATTAATTCATCCTAGTAACAATCGTTTCAGACATGGGTGTATCTACCACGCATTCGGCCGGCGACCATTTCACGGGTTCATCGAGTACGTTCGAGTCACACCCAAAAGTTAAAAACTTGAAAAATGTATGATCATTTGGAAATATCTACACGAAATTAAGCTAACAAGGAGTAATAAATGAACAACTTTACCCCACAATCAGCGAATCTCTTGCTATAGATTCTCCAGTGGTTTTCAGGCTTCCTAAACCACCATTAAGATTGGATCCTTTTCTTTTGGCACATTTTGTATATATCCAACAAACACTGCACTAAACAGGATAGTCAATAGTTTTTAACACGGGCTCTTCCACCATTTAGTAGTACATACACCCTCGAGCTCAATCCTTTTCAGTTTTCACGTCCATTTGCAAATTGCGTCAAAGTTCCTTCTATCCTATTGGTTGGTTCTGCGCTACTGTGGATAGATTCGATTGCGCCCTCTGGATCTGCCATATTGAACTAAAAATAATGCTATAGAAAAAGTCATCTTAACACTTTGGAATACAAATTAGTGAAAACCGTTCTAAATCTTCTTGTGACGTTTTAGAATAAATATAATAGGGTGCGGTAAGGCTGCTACGAGAACCCCGTACAGTGACGTCAAACTGGGCGTGAGTTGCAAATGGCGCACTTTTTGATTTTTTTAACACCATTGTACTATAAAAAGAAGCGAGTGTTGTTAATTATTAATTTATTGACACATTTATTCAATTATATGAGGGTACTGAGCTAATTATACATTTTATCTGTGTCCGTAGTGTAAAATAATATGTATTTAATAGATTATAATACAAAATACGTTATTGATTCCTGATAGTTTTTGTCTTTGTAAGCGATAATCATAAAAATCCTAATAATTCCAAAGAAATATTTTTAATTATGATATTTACTTAATAAATCAAAATTTTGGCATGTTATCCAAAAATTTATAACAAAATTCTAAATTCATTTGTTGTTTTCAGAATATTAGGATTCGCTGAACCGGCATATTTTAATAAGCTTATATCTACGATACAGCAAACATGTTTAGGAAGCATACGAATTAATAAATTGTAATTATTACTATGTTTATTTTTTATCTTACTTTATGTTACATCATTAAAATTGAAATTATTTGCAATTTAATTGGAACAAAATATAATTGTAATGTTACAGTTGCAGTAGCTATTTAATACTAGATATCTCAAGTTTAAAAATAAACAATAACAATAAATAAAAAAATAAAAAATGAAAGCAAAAATATAATAAAAATCTAAACAAGAAAACTATAATTAAAGAAAAAAAAGAAAACAAATAGAATTATCAGTTATGGCAACTTCTAATGGACGGTGATTGGTTAACCAAATAAAATCGATTTTGTCTCGCGCTTTCCATTGGTCAATTACTGTAACTTTACGTCAAAAGTGGTTGAATTAATTTCCGCTGTCAGATTAGTTTTTTTATAATACATTTTGAAATCGACGAAGACTTTATAACATAAGTTATAAAGTAATTTACGAATGGCAACTAGCTATTAGTCACTAGTTGTTTTTAAATAGCAGCTTTGTTTACATTGTGTTCTCTTATAATTTTATAAAATATGAAATGCTTGTGTTTTAAATATATTTAATTTGTGGGAAATTATTTAAAGACTTTCACATTAGTGTTACTCTCGTAATCCTAAACGATTAGGATTTCGAAGCAGTTTAACTGCGAACAAACAATAAAATTTGTTCCGTGTTTTGAGTCGGTTATGGAATATTTACAATATTTGTGAGCTTAGGTAAGTATTAGAATAAAAGCGTTTGTTTTTATTTTGATTCTTTTCTATAATTTTATTCTATTATTAGCATCAATCACGTTAATGATGCTCCGATAAGAATCTTATAAGAGTGCCAAGAAATAAGGAAAGTTGAATCTTTTTGTTAAAATAAACAACATAAAAATAGATATAATTTATAAATAGATATATATTGTTTAATTATTTACATTCAGGCTTTTTTTAAGTTCTAAAATACATAGAATATTTCTGAGATTTCTACTTGTGCTTAGAAAATATTTTTTTGTGTTATATTTTATTATGGAACTATATTGATTATAAATTTTACGTAAACAAATATTTTTTGCTTCTGTATATAATAATACTGTAATTAAACAGAAAATAATTATTATAATTAAATTAAATTGATTCCATCAATGCTAACAATAGCTTTTTACTAATCATATATTTATTTCCCTCTGCTTAAAGGCATTGCGTGTTGAGTGAGAGGTTTCAACATCACACTTTGCCTTTTTAGCAGAGTAAAGAAATGAAAATATGAAATATTTAAATTGAAAATATGAAATATTTAATTTCCTCACATAGGGATAGAACCCACTACCTGTGTTGTTTTTAGTTACATGCTTATGCAATTAAGCAACATAATTCTGCTTAATTTATTTTTATATTAGAGATTATAATCTGTGTGTATAATTTCTGTAAAATAAATATAACTAAATTAATTGTATTTTTTTTTATTAAAGATAAGCCCATTAATGATTTATTCTATAGATATACATATTTTACATTAATATAAAACATTAAATTAATAATTAAATGTAAGTGACCATATTACATTTAATTATTAATTTACATTTATATATTACTTACATTTTTAGTAATATATGGTTGAAATATTAAAAGATAAAATTCTGTCTGTGTAGACAAAGCTAACTAAGTGTCAACATTTCTTACTTTCTACAAAGTTTTCTATACATTGCTTGTTGAGTGCTGGTCAATGCTGCACAAGACTGAAAAAAAGAATTAATATTGCTAATGATTGTTCTTATTGAGGCCTGTTGTGGCGCAGCGGCACAAGAGTGTGACTGTAACCAACAGGTTCGTAGTTGAGGAAATGAAATATTAAATATTTTCAATTGAAATATTTAAATATTTAATGTTTAATTTCTTCGCTCTGGTAATAAGGCAAAGCGCGGCGTTTTATTCCGCCACTCAACACGCAATGCCTCAAATTCGGCGGAAAGTGGGGAACGAAAGTGGAATGGAGTGTCTTCACACTAGGTTCCCGAGTTCCCTCTGCCTACCCTGCCTAGTGTGGGATACAGCGTGAAGATATATAAAAAAAATAAAATTGTTCTTATTTTTAAACCTTCTCTATTACAGCGTAAATTCTATGCAAGAAATTACTTATCAATTAATATTATTACTTATCGATTAAATATTGCTTGGTACTATATTGACCAGTGGCTCTCTGAGAATGGTCTGGAGTTATCTGTAGCAAAGTGCCAGGCTGGTGGTGTTTACCAAAAAGAGTAATTCCAAATTTAAGACTTTTTTGTATGATAATGAACTCTTAAATTTTGCAGAAAATGTTAAACTATTAGACATGATTCTGGATAGACTATATAGATGAAAGACTGAATGAAATTACCCATGCTTAGTATGTTATTATTTTTTTAAAAAAAGTAATAATTAATACTTTAAGAGCCGTGTCTGGTGTGTGGTGGGATGCACACTCTTATACTCAAAAATTATTGTACAAGCATGTCGATGCACTTAGCTAAGATCAGGGTCAGGGACCAATCACTATGGAAATGTGGCTCGGACGACAGTTTCGTTTCGACATTGAACATTAAGGGGACTTTATAAGATAAGCTCCCTTGATGTTCAATGTTTGTTAGTGTTTATGTTTCCTTTTTATAATTTTTTTATGTAAATGTATTAGGTAAGACCAAAAAAAATTGTATCGTGTCGTGTATATTACTCACAATCTATGTTAATATATTGAATAAATTTATGTTTTGTTTTAAATTATGGCAATATTCTAACTCCATTTTTTTAGCATGCATTCTCCTGTTGTGTAATTATATCTCTTTTTTTACTGTACAACCTCCTTTATTCGTTCTTCATTCAATGTTACATTGGCAAAGTGATTTTGTATTTTGTACTTCTGGCACCTTTGGAATGCCATAATTAAAGATCAGAACTCAGCTGAAATTAATATTGACGGTAGCCTGTGATGAGTCACTTTCACATTGAAGGTTGCTTTTGTGTTTATATTTAAACATTTTTGTGGTTTTGTGACAAAGAAAATGTATGTAAATTATGGCTTGATGAATGTACCTGGTATAATTATTAGCAGCCTCACGCGTTTTCACGCATAGTAGGCAAGGCAGAGGAAACCTGGTAATAAGATACTATTCCAGGTGTAACATTCCAATACATTGCATGTTGAGTGATCAAACACTACCCTGCACTTTGTTAACAGACAGACATTTTGAAACTATTTAAATATACTTGTAATGAAGTTGATATCAAAATATGGGTGCAAATATAATATTAATGTTGTTATTAATGGTCTTGTAAATGTAAATTTAGCAGAAAAATACTTATGTAAGTAGTATTATAATTGAGTTTTTGTTTTGATTACATAGTTAATTGTTTAATAATCTCAATTAAATGTTTAGATATATTTTTATGACTGTTGTCAATCTTTATCTATAAACATACTAATTAATGCGTTTTCGAGTAGTTTAATTTTAATCTTTGTATATATGTATATAAACATATTATATTACTCTGCTCAGCTTCACGCTGTATCCCGCACATGGCAGGGTAGGCAGAGGAAACTTGGTAACCTAGTGTTAAGACACTCCGTTCCACTTCCGTTCCCCACTTTCCGCCGGTTTAGAGGCATTACGTGTTGAGTGGCGGAACTCTTTTGGCGGAATTTTTGCCTTTTTACGAGAGTGAAGATATAAAAACATTAAATATTTAAATTGAAAGCATTAAAAATTTCACTTCTTCGGTTGGGATTGGAACCCACAATCTGTTGATTACAGTCTCACTCTTGTGCCACTGCGCCACGACAGGCCTCTACAGCGTGAAACTGATATCCCTATATAGATTTGTTAAATCTCAAACGCCAATAAAACTACCTCAAGGCTCTTGAACTATAAAAATTAGTTTCTTAATGGTTGAAATATTTAGTTATTTAGGGTTAGAATGTTAACCGCAGTGCTTGCAGTGAAGGGACTCGGCGAAGGTTGTGTGTTGCGGAACTCCCGTCTGCAGCTATGTACTTGGATAATATTTATAAAAGGGGCTCAGAATAAAAGTATAATTTAGTATAACAGTGACTTTATTGGACTGTTCTCTTTCACGTCTCTGAACAGAGTGCCGGCAAAATCAAAAATACTCAAAAAGAAACATAAAAATATATACGAGTATGAGGGTATATAATAATAATATGAAAACAGAATCTACAAGTATTGGCCGGAAGTATACAAAGACAATGCTTATACACTTATAAATTATATAAACTAACTAACAGCTCGGCCTTCCTGAAGAAAAGCGAGTCCTCTCGCTACAATATTAGCAGTAATTAAGCAACTTAAATTATTATAAATTACTCTAAAAATACAGTTTTATTTCTCTAAATATACATTATGCACTTACAGTATCAAGAGTTATCTTATATTTGACATAAACACAAATTGTCGATTTCTTTTTTTTTTTATAACATATTTTTTTTATAACTTAGTACTAATTTACTCTTTAAATTTATATAATAACAAAATTATTTAGAATAATAACACAAACATCATAAAACAAGAAATAAATGTCCCCTATTTAAATTCACGTCTATAACAGAATTACATTCTATAACATTCTATAGTCATCGGTGCCACTTGCATCACGGACTATATCACGGGCCTATAAATGCTGTAATCTGCTGGGGATATCCATGACGAAAATGTCACTCACCACTCAGCTTACAACATTATAGTCTGCCCATTTCCATCCCTGCACTGACTAAATTACGGGCGTATAAATGCTGCAATCTGCTGAGGATATCTATGATATCAATGTCACTTACCACTCAGCTCACAACATTATAGTCTGCCCCTGTCATCTGTGCATTTAACTGTGACATTGATACATCTATAGCCTACATCTGCGCAGTCTGCTATAAAACTATCGGTGCCAGCTTCTCACACTAGTCCAATAGCCCACGCTGTAGTCTGCTACTGTAATCATCTGTGTCTCGGCACTGACTATTTTCATATTTCAATCATAATTTTAATCATAATCATTAACAATAATATCATAATCATCAAGTATAACAATCTATATAACATCGACATACAATATCTTCTAATATTAAATCATAATATTCTTTAAACATTTATTTTTTTCATTACTCACAACACTCAGAACATAATAATATCACAAAATTTCTAAATTACGAAACATCTTTATACTTTATTATAGTATATAATAATTAGCATGCTACTCATCACTCGTGTCATTACTATTTTTGTCAGACTCGGAGCTAGAAACACTTCTTTGAAAAGTTACCCATGGATGTATTTTATCAACTGCAACTACATTTTTATACCCTTTATTGTTCTTTCGAGTTAACGGTGTATCTTCTACTAAATAACGATCGTAAGGTAAAACTTTAGAAATTCTGTATGGACCTTGTAACTTTGGTAATAATTTTTTTGATTTACCTATACTATCTTTCTCAAAATAATTACGTTCTATGCGGACATAGTTGCCAATTTTATATGAATGTGCAGTTTTACGACTTTTGTCATATCTATCTTTCATATGTATTTGATTTTTAATAATTTGATCATTAACCTTATCCCTAACAGACACGAGTTCGTTTTCTGACAACCGTTTTTCAGTGTGATCAAATATTTCGTTAATTATATTTTCTGTGCTACCAATTATTTTATACCCAAATAATAACTCAGACGGGCTCTTTTGAGTTGTTTTATGAACAGTTGTGTTTAAGCCTAACTGAATATCCCCTACGCATTCATCCCATACATTATATTCATTATATTTAAGGCCATGACATTTTGTGCTAAGCGCATCCAAAATTGTTCTGTTAAATCGTTCGACCTGACCATTTGCCCTTGGTGTTGCTACCGAATTTAGAATATGTTTTATTCCACGACTTTTAACAAAAATTTTGAATTGATTACTAGTAAAACATGACCCTCTATCTGTAATAAGTCTTTGTGGATTACCAAAATAGCTAAAATGTTGTTTAAACACGTTAATAGTAGTAGATGCTTTGGTATTCTTTACGGCTGATATATTAATAAATTTTGTAAAAGCGTCAATTATAACTAGTATAAACGTGTTTCCTTTTCGACTACGAACAAATGGTCCAAGATGATCAGCGTGTACTGTATGAAAAGGTACATCCTTTAGGTATAGGAAAAAGCATTCCTTCTTTAATATCACTCGGTACTTTGTGATATGCACATTCTAAGCATGAATTACAATATTTCTCAACAAATTTCCGCATTCTTGGAAACCAATATGTTGATTTAAGGCGTTCTAATGTTTTTTCAAATCCGAAATGACCAATATCGTCATGATTCATGCGTAGAATTTGCCACCTAACCCCTCTTGGTACAACCCACCTAATACCCTCATCAGTTTTTTTTATAAACTTTTCCCCCTTTTAACTGATAGTTGTTATATATATCAGCTGTATCTTTTGTGTTATTTAATTGTAAAGTTTCTTTTATTTTTCTTATCTCATAATCATTACTTTGAACAGTAGATATCCAATCTTCAGTATTAATATTTAAGACATCTAATATTTTTAAATCACTTGCTGAAGCTGAATCATTAACAGGCCCTCTACTAAGAGCATCTACATGATTCATTTTGTTCTCAGATCTATACTCTATATCGCAATCAAACTCTTGAAAATGAATCCACCATCTAGCTATCCGAGGAATCAGATCACGTTTTGTGAAAGTTGTACGCAGAGCACTACAATCTGTAATGATTTTGAATTTTATTCCTAATAAATAGACTCTAAAGCGATTAAGCGACGACACCACTGCTAATGTTTCCAGTTCAAACGAATGCATTCTCTGTTCTTCGTTACTATTCTTTTGACTATAATATGCGACCGGTCGCAACAAATTATCGACTCCCTTCTGAAGCAATATTCCTGCAATACCTACTTTTGACGCATCCGTGTGCAATTTAGTTTCTAGTTTTTGATCATAAAGCGCTAATAAAGGTCGTTCTGCTATTTTTTCCTTAAGCATATTAAAAGACTCTTCTTGTTCAGTAGTCCACTTCCAACAAAATATCTTTTTTAAAAGATCAGTCAATGGTTTAGCGATGAGTGCAAAATTTTTAATGAACCTTCTGAAAAAACTTGCCAATCCAATAAATATTCTAATGTCATGTTCATTTTTAGGTATCGGAAAATTAGAAATAGCTATTGTATTTCGTGTACCTGGTCTTATACCATTTTTACTAACCTCGAAATCCAAAAAATCAATTGTATAATAAAAAAATGACATTTACTTAGTTTTAAAGTTGGACCGCCATTCTTTAATAACTCTAATACTTCGCGTAATCTACTAATTCCCTCAGAAAATGTCTTAGCCGGAATTAAAATATCGTCCATATATATTAAAGCGTATTTGACTTTGGTCTCAGCTAATATTTTATTCATTGTCCTCTGGAAAACTGACGGGGCATTTGCCAATCCAAATGGCATTCGAGTACATTCAAACTGCCCATCCGGAGTGACAAACGCAGTCTTATCTTGTGAGCCCTCTGATATAGCTATCTGATAGTAACCAGAAAACAAATCCAACGATATAAATTAATTATTTCCCGCTAATAAATCTAACTGATCATCTATAAGCGGTAATGGGTAGCGTTCTTTTTAGTTATATTATTGAGAGCACGATAATCAACACACAGCCTTTTATCATCCGTTTTCTTTTTTACTAAAACAACGGGAATTGCATATGAAGAATTTGACTCCTTAAATATACCAGAATCTAACATGTCTTGAATCATTACTCTTACTAAATCTCGATCCGCATATGGTATACCTATATGGTCGACATACTACGGGCTTAGAATCAGTTAACTCAATACTAATTTTAACGATATCTGTATACCCTAAATCTTTAAGTCCAACGGAAAAACAACTGTTAAATTCGCTTAGTAATTGTTTCAATTTATTTATTTGCTCGTAGTGTAAGCCTTCCCCTATATTTAATTTATCTAAATCTCTTAAATTTAAAATATTAACAGATACTTCATTGATAATTGGCTTAGCCCTATTTATTAATGTACCATTTTTAATGCTTAAATCATTGTTAGAAACATTTAATACTAAAACTAAACCTAAACCATTTTCAAGTTCATATTCTCCTGGCATTAAATAAAATTCACATTTTTGTTGACGCTGCAAGGAACCGTGGACATAAAACAAACCCGAATATTTATTTTCTGACATAACTTTCACTATACCCACAGTTTTCGCAGGTATATTTACATTATTGCTCAATGATAACCGAAGTTTTTGACAACAATACCGTGCGAAAGTTAAACCTCTTGGTGTTTTAGTAATAACAATACCCGATTTTTCCGTAAATGAATGACGTACGAGTACAGAATAATTGATAATGTCATCTGCTGCGATTAATGCTTCAATAGTTTCGCAAACATTTTGAATATCAATGTTAACCCGAGTCATAACAAGTGGTAAAACAAGATTATAGCATAGACCTCTCAAATTAGTTAAGTTCTCTAGAGACCATTGTAAATTAAGTTAAGTTGCAATACTGTGACGTATTAATGTACACTGATATTCTAAATCTACATAACCTGTCACTAATCTATCATTTATCTTCATATCTAAATTATTAGTATCGTCTTTCATTATTTTTAGTACATTCTTATCATCCTTATTTATTGTTTGGGTTGGTAATTTTTGACATGTTGCTGCCAGGTGACCTATTATATTACATATTGTACATCTTAAAATACGTTTCGTACACTTATAACTATAAGGCCCAGATTCATTACAATTATAACAGACTATCCCTGCACTATCGTTTTGAATTCGCATTGAACTGTTATTATTATTAGAACTATTATAATTAAAATTATTGTTATTATTTAATAAATTTTGACTCGATTTTTATCAGTGAAAAATTTATTCCGATCTATATCTCTAAAATGTTGTCTAACGGATTTAAAATACCTTAAAACATGTTCAGGCTCTGTAAAACCAGCCGCTTTCGCACCTAACCTTACAGATCTATCATCTACCGCGTACAATAAACAATCTACTGCACGTTTATGAAATATTTCTAAACGGTTAAGTAATTTTATTTTAGCATAGTAATAGTGTTCTAATGAGTCACCTACTTTCGCTTTTATCGATAGCATTTCTGTAAGCATTTCGGCATAATCATCTCTGCTAGGAAAAGATTCTAATAATTTTTCTTTCCACTCTGTCCAATTATATAATAAAGAAGGTAGTCCTTCATACCATGACTTAGCCAAACCCGACAACTTCGGTAAAGCATAATGAATAATCTGTCTATCAGACCAACCGTATATTTGTGAACATTCTTCTACCTTACAAATCCACATATTTATAGTTTGATCTTTTGACATAGGATCGAATTCAGGTATAACGTTACCTAGCATGGGAAATTTATCATTGCAATTTTGCGTTTTATTCATTGATTGTAACATTTCGCGAATGAGTAAATGAGTATCATGTAAATTATTATCAATATTACTACGTACCCTCTTTCTTTCATTGTTCTCAATGTCGTCACTACTATATCGCCGACGTCGGCCACTTCTGTTGTTCAAAAATGATGAATCTCGCCCCTCACTGCTGCTACTGCGATGACGCCTTCGATTCCGCCTCTGATGGTGATGTCTTAGACCTCGTCTCTTACTCCGGGAAGACCGCGCGTAATTTCGACCACTTGAACTACCTGTGCTTGTGTCGTCGTCAGATTGTTGCCGCACTGGATGTTGTATTTCACTACGAGTCGTATCTCCTCCCGCGCCTTGTCTCGAAGAATGCGCAGGAATACGTTCTCGTGAAGGCCTGGTTTGCTCACGTGTACTTCTTGGTGGTGGTGTCAAATCCTCTCTTGTATGGCCAAGCGTGATAGTGCCATGATGAGAATTATTTGTCGCATCCATTGTGACTAGTGTTGATAAGCCGAGTATTATCTTAACGGGTTCCACTTCTGAGATATAAAAGGGGCTCAGAATAAAAGTATAATTTAGTATAACAGTGACTTTATTGGACTGTTCTCTTTCACGTCTCTGAACAGAGTGCCGGCAAAATCAAAAATACTTAAAAAGAAACATAAAAATATATACGAGTATGAGGGTAGATAATAATAATATGAAAACAGAATCTACAAGTATTGGCCGGAAGTATACAAAGACAATGCTTATACACTTATAAATTATATAAACTCTAACATATTTTATAGGCATTCGTTTAGGTGTTGCTAATTTTGTTGAAATTGTGTAATGTGTTGCGTTATGGTAATAAAGGCAGTTAAAATTTACTATTTTTTTTTTGTCGCAGTGTATGAAATGTGGCCTGTCGTAGCGCAGCGGCACAAGGGTGTGACTGTAACCGACAGATTCTGGGTTCGATCACCAGTCGAGGAAAAGAAATATCTAATATTTTCAATTTTAATATTTAATGTTTTATTTCTTGGCTCTGGTAATAAGGCAAAGCGCGGCGTTGAGTTCCGCCAATCAACACGCAATGCCTCAAATTCGGCGAAAAGTGGGGAACGGAAGTGGAAAAGAGTGTCTTTATACTAGGTTCCCGGGTTCCCTCTGCCTACCCTGCCTTGTACGGGATACAGCGTGAAACTATAAAATAAATAAACTTTTAATTGTAATATTTCCGAATCTGATATTAAACTAAATATATTATTGGGCAAAGCATATTAATCAATTCAAGAATATTACCATGATAAGAATGCGTGGGATTAAATGCTGTTGGTACTCACTCAGGGAGCTTATTATGTTATATATTTTCTTTGATTGATCTCTCGCCGGCTCTTCTCAGCCGACCCGCCTCCCGAACCGGTGGTAGCTGTAAGGACTGACACTACAGACATTTCTATGTAACTTAACGTTTCAAAAGTGCTTGTAATGGCCTATTTGAATATACAATAACAATTTTGATTTTGATTATTTTTAATCTCCAAAGCGGAATGAAATGTAGTCGAAAGTCTTGTTCCTCGCGGTGGTTCTTAGCTATATTTTATAAAATTCGCCTTAGCAGCCTAAGAGGTACATACTTTTATCAACATGAAGTGGCGATTCTGTGGGTCGAGGTATTTTTTAATTTTGAATTTAGTTTACTTATAGCATCTTCGTATCATCATACACTTGCTAGACTAATATTAAGTAATTAAGATAACGTTTATGTAAACTTTCATATCTTTGAAACACTCCGTTATACTTTAGCCTTTTTTTCTTCTAAGTAAGTCGCTTGCTTATTATATATTTCATTTCCTCGAGTAGGAATTAAACATGTTGCTTTGATAGACACTACCTTTTGCCTCTGCGCCACGATATACTCGTAACACGTTTTTTAATAATATTTAAAGATGTATGTAATTAAAATAGGTACTTATTATAATTTAAATTGCAGCATTTACTCTATTTTTATCAAGTCACGAAAATCACTGTTGCAATAAAAAAATTGCTTGTGTTGCAAGTATGATTGACATTCAAATATTCGTAGAGTGATTGTTCTTAAATCTGTAATTACGCAGCGTTATCTTATACAAAAATAAATGCATGTAATTCTATAGATTTTTACTTATACACTTTGTTAGGCAAAAGGAAGCTAGAGTTAAGGTACTCTGGTTCCTTACTTCAATTTGCTCATACTCAGCTTCACATGCCACGGTAGGCAGAAGGAACTTGGGAACCTAGTGTTGAGACACTCCGTTCCACTACCGTCCCCCACTTATTTCAATTTAATCTTCGAAACATTGTGTGTGTTCAGTGGCTGGACTAAAGTAATTCATTCCGCCGAGTGAGAATTGAACCCACAACCATCGCGATTCCAGTTAGACACTGTTCCCTGAGTCACGACAGCGATTATTTCTTATGTAGCTTTTTTTTAAAGGTCAGCTTGATGCGTGTCCCGTGTATTGAAAGGAAAAAAATATGTATATCTTATACCTATTATAAACATGTAAAAAACATTCTACATTATTTATGCAATTTCTACTATTTTTTTAAACTTCACACTGTATTCCATCTATGGTAGGGTAGGCAGAGGGAACTTAGGAACCTAGTGTTAAGACACTTCCGTTCTGTTCCGTTTCCCTTTTATCCTAGATATTACGTGTAGAGTATTAAGGTATTACGTGTAGAGTGGCGGAGCTCAACGCCGCGCTTTGTATCGTTAACAGCGAAGCGAGAGCGAAGTAATTAAACTATAAATTATTATGTATTAGATTTCCTCGAGTGGGGTTCGAAAGAACAACCGGTCGCGTTAGTGGCACGCTTGTGCCCCTAAGCCACAACGCCTCTACTCTACTATAGGTACATGATGTCATACTATAACTATAACGATATGTAATTTTTTGTTTTAAAAATTAGACGTTGACTGATTAATGTAATTTATATATTTATGTACTCATAAAAAATACGTAACGTAAAAATGGTTTTTGATACGCTTTGCACTATTCGGCATATAGTAGAATAGGCAGAAGGAAAAAAAAAAGGAATTCATTCATTTGAATGTCGTTGTTATTCATTACTTTTGATACTCGTTATTGTGTTTTTAGAGTTTCGTACCTCAATAGAACCTTTACAAAATAATTTAATTATCAGTTTGTCAAGTTTATTTATCTTAGTCAAGTTAGTTTTTATATTTTAGATCGCGCGGATGTTACAAGGAACCGTAGACCGGAATGTTCAGGTCTACGGTTCTTTGTAACACAGAAATCCGACAAATGGAAATATATATTTATTTCCAGTCCCAAAAATGTTTACCATTCAATATACACGATTAATCTGGTTCAAAGTATTTCATTTAAAATGTGTAACAATCGCGAAAATCATAGACATTATTATATATTACTTATCGTTGTATATTAATCTACGAATCTGATATTGTTACGGAACCCTCAACTGATAAATTTCGATTCGCACTTCATCTTTCTTTCTTTAGTTTATACATAACCAATGATTCTCTTCTTTTTATTTTGCTTCTTGTAAAACTCTATTATGATTATTGTTTAAACAAGTAGGCAAGATAAAGTTTACGCAATGCACTTATAATTGCTTTGTTTCACAAAAATGTCACGGCCTGTATGCAATTTTGTATATTAAATATAGTAATTATTAGCCCTGTCGTGGCGCAGGGGTAAGCGTGTGGCTGTGAGTGCGACAGATTGTGGATTTGATTCCCACTCGAGGAATTAAATGTTTAATATTTAATTTCTTCGCTCTGGTAATAGGTAAAGTGCGGCATTTAATTACGCTGCTTACATTGCTTTTTTGCTGCACACAATGCTTCAAATTCAGTGGAAAGTGGAGAGCGGAGTGTTTAAACACTAGGTTTGAAGTGCAGGATAAAGCGTAAAGCTAAAAAAATATATTTTTTTTTCGCCTGATGGTAAGTAATCACCGTCGCCCTCGATTCCGTTTCACTCCAATGCAGCTAAAAGAGTGTTGTCGGCCTTTATGGTGGGTGGATGGGCACCGGGGATTATAGTAATTTAATTTTACTTCTTTATTTATATTACATAATTTTCTTTACTATATTTCTTTTATACATATTAAGATATTTTTACATTTTTAAAACATAAATTTATATAAAAACAACTAACTCTACTGACGGCTAGATCAGGGTCCACGCCGTCGGTGGCTAAGACTCCAGAGTGGAGAAGCTCCTCAAAGTACGTGCCGTCTCAAGTAATACTGCCTCTGGTATCCGGTGCTTGATCCAACAGATAATATTTTTTTTGAGGGTAGGAGTGAAACACTGTAGACGTACTTGTTACAGCTGTTATTGATTTTATTAGCATAATATGCTTCTGTAAGAAGTTCACCAACCAGAGTTTCCTGTAGTAATATTTCTTCTTTGGAGTCGTTAAAGGAATCACTGTCGACACTATCTGAAATGTTTAATACAAGAATGAATGATTTCTAACAAAATCTTAATAAAACATCTACGCCTGCCGCAGTTTTATAGGTACTTTCTCAGCTCGATACGTTAAAACGTCGACTTTATTGGAACTTGATTTGAACCTTACTGACAAGAAATTAAGAGGTGGCATAAAACGATATTTTTTCATGGTATAGATGAGGAAAAAAAAAGAAGATAACACTGAGATAATGACCAGTATAGTAGTTATTTTTTCTGCTAGTATTAAAAACTGTTACCGCTTAGGGCGATATTTTAAATAATTACTTAAGTGAAGTTCAGTGACATTTCTGTGCGCAACAAAGTGTGCTTCGAAAAAACAAAAATTAAAGCCACTGGCGTAATCAATCCGAGTTTCTGACTAGCAACATGATGCGTAAAATATTTATGGAAGCGCTCTCTATAACTGTGCCTTGTTATAAGAGCGAAGAAATGTAAATATTAAATATTTAATTGGATAATATTAAATATAGAAAGGACATAAGATATGTTTTATATAAAATATAATATATATATATATATATATATATATATATATATATATATATATATATATATATATATATATATATATATTTATATATATATATATATATATATATATATATATATATATATATATATATATATATATATATATATATATATATATATATATATATATATATATATATACATATATATATATATATATATATATATATATATATATATATATATATATATATATATATATATATATATATATATATATATATATATATATATATATATATATATATTTTAACAGATGTTTGTTAAATAATTGAAAAATGTAGCAACTAAAAAGTTTTCAAATAACATATTATTATTTATTTACTAAAATTTGAGCTGTTCAGGTATATTAAATAATTATTCATATAGTACAAGCGGGCGCAGCCGCGCGGCTTTTCTAGTATTAATATAATTCCACCAAATAATAGGTATATAATATAGTTTTCGTTACGTTTTGAACTTGTGACCTTGTATCATGCAATCTTACTAATTTAACTGACATGTTACAAAGACCCAAGACGGACGTTCTAGGTCGAATGGTTTACTTAAGTACCAATGAAATAGGTACACACTACTGTACAAGGCGGAAGTGAACATTCATTTTCATCGTTATTATTATACAGCTATTATATAAACACGCGAGCGAGTTCTGATTGATAAGATCGTAGATTCGATTTCCATAATCATATCAATCAATCAATCGATCAATCTTGTTCTGTATGACTTTGATATTGATACTGGGAGGATGGCTGATCATCGAGAACATAGTATCGAATATAATGATACCCTCAGACTACTCGTACGCTAGCGTTGATGACAGGAGAAGAAGTGAAGATGGTATGCGAAGTTTCGCTCTCTCTGGTTATGCTCAAAGCTAAAACAACGTTGTACCTCTCATTTGAACGCTATGGATACGTACTCTGTGAATTTAATGTGATATTCTGGAAACATCGTGACGCTAAATGGTACCTATAAATACCTTTACATTATTTAGAATTATCGTAGAACAATTGTGTATAGAATTATGTATATGGTGGTTTCGTGTTCTAATTGTGTTTGATACATATTTGTATTGATATATAGTACTTATCTATTCTTAAATTTAAAAAACGTATAAAAATTTTGAACGAAGCAGGATTTGAACTCTTGAAAACGGTACAAGCGCTCTGACCAACTAAGCCATTCGTGCCACCGTTTTCGAGAGGCGCGGGTTCAAATCCTGCTTCGTTCAAAATTTTTATACGTTTCTTAAATTTAAATTTAGTATTTTCTGTCCTAAGTTTGAAATAATACTTTAAAAAATAGTAAAAATATTAAAAAATATATATACTTATCTGTTTTGGTAAAACAGTTAGATATCAGTTTTCATGCTTTCTTTACAGTTTAAAGCTTTTTTAAATCTAAAGTATTGAATAAAATATGTATTTTTAGTTAAATGTTGTTTTTGATTATGAGGCCTGTCGTGGCGCAGCGGCACAAGCGATTGTAACCGACAAGTTCTGGGTTTGATCCCTAGTCGAAGAAATGAAATATTTAATATTTTTAATTTAAATATTTAATGTTTCATTTCTTCGCTCTGGTAATAAGACAAAGCGCGGCGTTGAGTTCCGCCACTCAACACGCAATGGCGGAAAGTGGGGAACGAAAGTGTAACGGAGTGTCTTAACACTAGGTTCCCGGGTTCCCTCTGCCTACCCTGCCTCGTGCGGAATACAGCGTGAAGCTAAAAAAAAAATTTTTTATATTATTTACGCTTAGTGCTGCATTTAGCAGGATAGGCATAGTAATTTTCCCCACATCCCTTGAAATCATGAGGCTGTATGTGTTACACCGTGTTTTTGTCTCATTACCAAAGCAATAAAATTAAATATTTTATTTCTCCGAGTGGTAATCGAAATCACAACCATGACGTTTGCAGTCACATGCTTGTGTCTCTGCGCCACCGCAGCGACGAATAAATAATTATATTGTTTTATTTTTCTTTTTGTTTGACTTATCTTGTAAATAAGGAAAATGCTAGGCGATTATTTTAATGATTGAAGATGATGCCGGTAAAATTATTCAGTTTTTAAGCTAATTATTATCATAAAAAGATAATAACAAAATTACGGTAAGGTGGTCTTAGCGCAGCGGCACAAGCAAGCAACTCTACTGTAAACGCATTGATAGCGCGGGATTTGGTTCTCACTCGAGGGGATTATTTATTTTCACTCTTTGCTCTGGTAACAGAATCAAACGTCAATCAGCGTTAAATACATAGAGTCCTATAATATATACCTAATTAAAAAGCTAGAGTATTATAACAAGTTTTTTTTCCTAGAGTGTGAAAATACAAAAACAAACGGTCAAGTGCGAGTCGCTCACCGGTTCCGTACCGATTTCAGGATTGTAACTTAACGGGATGTATAATTTATAAAAGTTAACGTAGGTACATACTTAACATTGCAGGCGTAGGTATGCATCATTTCATAACATACTACAAATAAAACTTTGTAATGGTGTGTTTTGGGAAATCGCTTTGAATTTTAATTTTTGAATTTCTCTTTATTTGTATTGTACTTTTTTCTCTTTTTTTTATTATAGCTTCACGCTGTAACCCACACAAGGCAGGGTAGGCAGAGGGAACCTGGGAACCTAGTGTTAAGACACTCCGTTCCACTTCCGTTCCCCACTTTCCGCCGAGTTTGAGGCATTGCGTGTTGAGTGGCGGAACTCAACGCCGCGCTTTGCCTTATTACTAGAGCGAAGAAATGAAACATTAAATAATTAAATTGAAAATATTTGATATTTCATTTCCTCGACTGGGGATCGAACCCAGAACCTGTCAGTTACAGTCACACGCTTGTGCCGCTGCGCCACGACAGGCCTCAAATTTGTATTGTAAGTTCTCATTTTGTGCCAAATTCCATAATTCTGCATCCACTGGAAGTACCAACATAAAATTCAATAAAAAAACTATATATTAATGCTTGTTGCTTATGGTTGGCTTAGAAGCTTGATTTTCTTCATTTCTTTCTTTTGAGGTACGTAAACCTACAAAAAGTAGTAAAATCTGCCGCAATGACTATTGTACTCATATGAATGAATAAATATTTTCTGTTCAAAAGGGCCGGATTACGAAACTGTGCCGCGTGTGATTTGAACTAATCTATTTTACATTAACCTTGATTTGATGGTAATGAATATTGACCAAAAGTACTTGGGCACGTGGACTAAATGACTCTTAAATAGAAAATTTGTAACTTTACGCTGAATCCTGCACATGCCAGGGTAGATAGTGGAAACTTAGTTTTAAGACACTTCAAGGTTGTCCATTCTGCCGAATTTGAAACATTGCGTGTTGAGTGGTGGAACTTAACGCTTTCAGGCCGTTTCCAAGGCAAAAGTAACAAGTTCCGAGAGCAAATATATGAAAATATTAAATATTCGCGCTTTGCCTTGTTACTACAGTTTTCGTGTTTATATATTTTATATATTATATAAATCCGGAAATCCGGATTGACATACACCAATAATTTGTTGATAAATGTAAATATTAATCTTGGAATTTGTTTTCGTTTCCTCATACTTTCATTATTAATAGAAAAATATGCTGTATTGCATTCAAACGCTGAGCCTTGGGACTCTGCGCTACGGGGATCAATAAATCAATATCCTTTTTCTACTCTAGTACCAAGGCATGGCGTCCAAGGCGGCGTAGAGATCAGCCACTCAACATGCATTGTCCTTGATTTCCTCTGTTGACCCTCCTATTTACGGCGTATTCTGTAAATCTTAACAAAAATGTTGAATCCAGATATAAGTAAGTTTTGCCCAAAAGTAATACGTATAACGATTATAGAACAAGGTCAAGTTAATGAGCTTGTAACTACTGGTTACTTTCTAGTTGCAGCGTCATGCTGATTGGTTCTGGCTGGCATATTTACAATATACATACATATTAAATATGAATCCTGAGAAATTCCGGTCGTGGTTTAGGGGTACAAGTGTGCGACTGTATATGATTGGTTGGGAGTCACGATCCACACTCGAGGAAATGAAATATCTAATAATTTCATTTCTATTCTCCTGGTATCTAAGGAAAGCGCGGCGTTGAGTTCCGCCACTCAACACGTAATGCTTAAAGAATTCAGCGGAAAGTGGGGAACACATATGTCTTAATGGGAACGATATGTTTTAACGCTAGGATCTAACCTACTATGTGTGGAATACAGCGATACTGATTATTTTGTTCCCGAGTATGCACTTTACAAATCTTTACAAAGCCCAATTTTAAGCCGGTCACGACTGGTTGATCGTACTGTATATATTACGTACCTTCTACCTCTCTGCAATGTACTAAGTACTACAGAACATCTAGCTAACATTTTCTTTGTTCTTGATGTAAACGTGACTTGAAGCCGTTCAGAAAGTTGGATACCCTCTGAAGTGTGTAAAGTAACTGTATGTTTAAACGTTTAGTGTGAAGAGTGCAAATATTTTCGACCCACTTAATACATTTCATCGTACAAGTGTTCGACCACACACGATTGTTTCATGAATTTATCTATATTGCTTTTTGCCGAAAAGGAAGGAGAGGTCTTCTTTATAGAAAAAAGTAGAGATAGAACACTTTGTCTCCTTTTTCATTATAGAGACTACTTACTTTCCGTATGATAGTTTAAATGTTACCTGAGGTAAGATCCGAAATAACAATAATTAAGTTCAATACATAACTAATTCCTACATAATTCACAGACAGGGGCCAAATTTCCAATCAATGTTTTTATTTCTCCGCGTAAGGAATAGCGCGACGATGAGTCCCGCCATGCATCACGCAATGCCTTAAAATCAACCGAAATGAATTTATTGAAACGGGAGTATCTTAACACTAGGTTCCCAAGTTGTCTCTGCCTACACTGCCACTTATGAGAAACAGCGTAAAGCTGCAAAAAACGTTAACTAAATGAGACATCATCACCATCATCTTCATCAGCCTGCCCTAGTCCATTGTTTAACATTGCCCTCTCCATATAGCACACCGCTGAACTCGATCTTCCGCTCTTCGCAGCCATCCGTTGCCAGTCATTTTCCGTAACCGAAGGACAGTGACTTCAATATCTTAAGATCACATAAAGGAAGAAATACACGAATATAATTTAAATTTTCTTATCTTGTGAATTGTAATCTTGTGTTGATAATTTCCGTCGTTTTAAGATAAAAATATTAAATTACTTGATTTAGTAAAGTTAATTAACTTACTTATACAAATCAAAATATTAAATTAGGTATAGGTATAAAGAATGAATGCACAACATAGGTATTACTTTTTACTGAATATTTTTGTAGATTATACTTTATCTCATCGCATATGACTCGACTTTTCGCCGATTTGAAACATTTGACATACCTATCGTATTGTTTTGGGTAGCAGAACGAAATGTCACTATTTTGAGCTTCACGCTATATCCCGCACATAGCAGAATAGGCAGATGCACCTGGGAAACTAGTGTTTAGACACTACGTCCTTCCGTTTATCTATTTCCGTTGAATTAATATATTGTGTGTTGTGGGGCGGAGTTGAACGCCGTGTTTAGGTTCGGTACTAGATCTAGAAAAATATCGTAATGTCAGATATTCTTAATGCAAAAAATATTAAAGAAATGTTTTTGCATACCTTTGCCCAACAGTCGTTTCTATCAAAATTCATAAAAATGTAAAAAGAAAAATTGTATGTAACTTCTATTATACTTTTTATTAAATAATATTATCAAAAGATGTTTTTTTTGAAACCAACCTTTTATGAAATTTAAAGTGTAATTTTGTTACAGTATAATCTGTTATATGCTACAAGTTATACCCTTGTCGCGGCCATTTTCCATTTTGCATTTATATATATATATATATATATATATATATATATATATATATATATATATATATATATATATATATATATATATATATATGTTTAATTTATGTATGTTATATGTTTTTCTAAACAATGTGGGTACATTTTAGCAACAAAAGTCTTTATCGTTTTGTAATTTTGACACTTGCTGAACTTAGCTGACGTCAATCGTAAATAATGTTAACTTGATTTATTATTGGTGCTATTTTAATGTTGAGTTATAGGAAATAAATAAATGTACGAATCATAAACCATTATTTTCTTCATAAACACTAACTAAAAAGGCCGCCTTTTCATGAATTTATTTTATTATAATAAGTTATTTTCTCGTTTTTTATTTTAAGTTTTATAATATGCTTAGTTGGTTTAACAAAGTATTAAATAAATAAATAAAATACCTATATTTAATCTTTAAATGGGTTGTCTTTGCCTATTCCTCTCGTTTGGAAGATGCGGATAAAAAGTAGCGATAGCGGTTTGATGTTTGACAGTTGAATATATATTTTAAATGATTTGAAGATATCATTCTAATCTTTTGTAGAGAAGGGTATTTGGGTTCAGTCTCTACGTGTAGAGCTATTTTTTTTATCTACGTACTACATCTCTAGCGAGGTGGCTTGAGAGAACGAAGCGTGAAACGTTACGAACTTTACATATCTTTTTTGCCCTGTCCAATAACATCAACGAATTCATATATAACGTAACCATGTTTATCCAGTTCGAAACTAATAACGGGACATATTTTTTTTGTGGCATATATATGTACAAGACTGGATATAACGACGGTTCTGTTTGTTCATTCGCTTTCTATAGTGCCCGCTAGAAACATAGTCGGGTGCTTTCATTAGCTTTTTTGTCTTACGACATGAAACTTCTTTTGATCAAAATTTTCACGCCATGTCCAAAAAGGGAACATTATAATCGCACCGTCCCGATGCTGTCTTATAGGACACCGGGACACTCATGCTAAAGATCTGTCCGAAACGGGACGTTTGGTCACGCTATTCATATGTATATGACCTTCCGCGACCTTCATATGCTTTTGTATACAACCTGTAGAACGCTGTTAGATTTTTTAAGTCTAATTATAAACAAAATACTATAAAACAAAAACAAAACTTGATCCTCAACATTGAAATTAAAATAAAAATGTCTTTAGTGTAGATAACATTTTAATTTACCGTGTGCTTAATATTCAGTTTAGTGCTTTGTATAATGTATATATTTTGTTATCATATTTTATATGGTACTCGTAGATAAGCAACTTTTTAGCCTGCTGTAGATTTACAGCAACCATTGTGTTGTAGGGAGGAGATGCGTAATTCAAGTATAGGCTTAAGTGGTTTTAAGTTACCCTCGTTCTAAAGGGGCCCCGTTAAAACCAGCAATAACATTCGTCCAATAGAATTGTTATACAGATTAAAGATCCGCAATAGAGTTTCCTTATTTTTACTTAATTTCAAAAAATAAGATTCAGAAGAAGAGGTCATTGTGGTTGTTGGTTGTTATCAGAGGCACAAGAGTCAAGCTGCAATGTGGTTGGGAGTTGTAGTGGTAGAATGAAATATTAAATATATTTATTTGTTCACTTTAATGGTCTTGTTCATGTAAAACGCGGCGTTGAACCCCGCCACTCGACACGGGGTGCCTTGAGAATTCAGAAGAAAGAGAAGCAGTCTTTACTCTAGGATTGCAGGTTGCCTTTGCCCACCCTGCTATGTCCGGGATAAAGTGTGACGCTGAAAAATTAAAAAGCTTGTAGTTAAATTGACTTATGTCTATGTCACGGAGTCCCCGCTGCCTACCCTACTATGAACAGAAACTACAATGTTAAGCTTAAAAAAATCTTACTTATTTAAAATACAAATGTTACTCAGTCGGATCACGACTACAGAACGTGGGAAAATTTAGCGACTAGTAAGTATTTGACACTTCACACCTTTTGATTTGGTAATTACGCGCTAAATCAAGATGCTAAAGCAAGCATGGAATTTTTTGAGCTTGATCCTTATGAATAATAAACGTCATGACATAAGTGACGATCATAGTTCATACTAATGCTGTAAATGTTAGTTTGTTTGTTACGCTTTCAAGACAAAAATGCTGGACCGGATATAACGAAACTTTTTACACATATTTTTAGAGGGATTTTCTATTGAAAAGGGAAGTTACTCACTCACTTAGCTTCACGCTGTAAGTTACTCACTCACTTAGCTTCACTCTGTATCTCGCACATGGCAGGGTAGGCAGAGGGAACTTGGGAACCTAGTGTTAAGACACTCCGTTCCACTACCGTTCCCCACTTTCCGCCGAATTAACTTACTATAAAAAGGAATGTTACTTTTTATAGAAAATATTGTTTGTTAAGAAATAATTGGGCATGATTTATTGTTGTGTCAAATCTTTTAAAATTATGTTTTATCGACCGTTGTTCTATTTTGTTTTTAAATAGGTATATATTAAAGTAATATTAGTTTAATTCAAGCGGTCGAAGCCGCGGGGGTCTTCTAGTATTATATATTATATTGTTTGTGTTTGTGCTAAGTAGCACAAACACACCTCGTGGGTACTTACCCACTACCCACGAGGTCTGTCGTGGCGCAGCGGCTCAAGCATGTGACAGGTGGTTGGTTCGATCCCCACTCGAAGAAATGAAATATGTCATATTTTCAATATAATATATATTTTTTTTTATTTATTCGCTCTGGTAACAAGGCATAGCGCGACGTTGAGCCATTCAAATCGCAATGCCTCGATTTCGGCGGAAAGTGGGGAAAGAAAGTGAAACGGAGTATCTTAACACTAGGTTCACAAGTTCCCTCTGTCTACCCTGCCATGTGCCGGATACAACATGTGCTACTTACTATTTTAATCACATTAAGTTAAACAATGTCCGCAATGTTGAATTTTTAATACAGTTGTTTATCAAAATAAAAGCTTCACGCCTGCAAAGGATGATAAGCAACGGGAACCTATGGTTGCAGTTTTTTATACATTGTATGTTGATTTAATACAACGTAAATGCTATCACTTCCCAAAGTCAGGATCTCGAATCCACTACTCTCAAACTTTCTAAATCCACTGCTCGACGATGGTCTTAAAGATGCTGTAATAAATTGTATTATTCTTCTTCTTTCTTCTTAGCTTCACGCTGTATCCCGCACGAGGCAGGGTAGGCAGAGGGAACCCGGGAACCTAGTGTTAAGACACTCCGTTCCACTTCCTTTCCCCACTTTTCGCCGAATTTGAGGCATTGCGTGTTGAGTGGCGGAACTCAACGCCGCGCGTTGCCTTATTACCAGAGCGAAGAAATGAAACATTAAATATTTAAATTGAAAATATTAAATATTTCATTTCCTCGACTGGGGATCGAACCCAGAACCTGTCGGTTACAATCACACGCTTGTGCCGCTGCGCCACGACAGGCCTCAAAATTGTATTATTAACATCTACAAAAAATAACCAATAAAAACATTAATATTTACAATTCAAAAATTCAATGATACTATAATATTTATGTTCAAACAAGAATTTGTAATGGAAAATTGTCAGAAATCAAACGTTGACAGTTCTCATAGGAAAGCAAATGCGTTTGACACACTAACATCGATCAACATGCGATGTGTATGTGTTGAAATCGTACGTACGCCTCTTAGCTGGCGTTAATGTGACAATTTAATATGTAGGTATTGCTTTAAGTTTGTAATTATATGCTTAGATATTTTTAATCTGTTTGAGATTAGAGATAAGGGATTTTATGATGTACTTAGCTTCACGCTGTGACCTGCACATGGCAGGGTAGGCAGAGGGAACTTGGGAACCTAGTGTTAAGACACTCCGTTACACTTCCGTTAAATATTAATCAGCGGAAGTATCTTAAATAATAACCTTATTATTAAGACTTGGAGGACCCTAAAATGATAATAAATATTTATTAATTAATAACAGATTACTGAAAAGGGAAACTCGTTTTGTTTTATTAATTTACTCTCCACGCAAAAGGAAGAAAGGTGAGTTTAACCTGTTTGTCTGGCTGTGGCGCTGCAGCTCCTGAATTAATGATCCGATGTGAGTGTGTTTTTACTTAATATAAAACTTGTTGATTGTCGATGTCGTCTTAAGGGTGATTTTAAGGATATTTTAAGAGCATTGCCTTGCTTAAATTTTCGAGTTAATGTATTTATTTTAAATGAAACACTTTTAAACGGATTAATCGCGTATATTGAATGATACACATTTTTGGTAAACCCGACGTTTCGAACATTGTTTCTATTTGTGATAATGTACCTATGTAGTACAATACAGTATATTATAGGCCTGTCGTGGCGCAGCGGCAATAGCGTGGAATTGTAACCGACAGGTTGTGGGTTCGATCCCCTCTCGAGGTAATGAAATATTTAATATTATCAATTAAATACTTCATTTTTCAATTTTTTCGTTCTGGTACAAGGCAAAACGCGGCGTTTAGTTCCGACACTCAACACGCAGTGCCTCAAATTTGGTGGAAAGTGGGGAACGGAACTACCTCCTACATGTGCGAGATACAGCGTGAAACTGCAAAAAAAGAATTAACTAATAAAATATCATAAGTGCTACCTAATAGAGTTAAATACCACCTAACCTGTTTATAAAGGTACATAATAGCGCTATAGAAAGTTGGCGGTTTTCCAATTTTTCAATTGAGCTTTAAGCACTCTTGTAAGATCAAATACTTTATGCAACAAGTTGTTGTTCGTAAATATATATAGCGTCTCTAACATTTTCTCATAGAAAAACAATCGTTTACGTAATCAATTTTGGTTTCTGTTGCTTTTTTGTCTTATATTATTTAAAGTGAAATAACCGAGCGTTTTGACACTCCGTTCTCATTTTGGGTCCACTTTGAAAACTGGGTGGTGTAATGAAATCTAGCGCCATATAATAATATAAGGACTACGAAACAAATTCCCGCTACCCCACGACATACGTGTACGTTGTCGATTATCAACCGCGACCAAACCGTACACTACACTAAAGAGGGAGTACGCGGCGGAAATAGCCTTTCGAATAGCTCGTGTAGCCTTTTTAGTACCGTAACATGTGATTGACATTGATTGTAAACCTTAGGGCTTGCGTCTAATCTAGGTTAGACTTCCGTTGCAGAAGTGCTTAAGGCCATTCAGACTAGACGAAAAGTGCCTCTCACTTGCAAGTTTACTAAAAATCAGCTGTACTTACCATTTACCAATTACCATTCACCATTCTAATTTTTAATATAAATTGTGGTACAGATATGTCTGAAAATGACATGTTTTAAGCAATTGAAGAATTGAATTTAAATTAATTTCTATGTTATCAACTATTTTACACGATATTTTAATGACTTTCTTAACATTAGGTTTCCAAGTACCTTCTGTCTCTGCCCTTTACACTGCCACGTGCGGATTATAATGTAAAGTTAAAAAATAAAAAGAAAACTAACAATAAATAATAAACGATAATATATGACCATCATACAAAGTACTTAAATAATCACAACAATTTTCCCATTAGCGTCCATTAAGTAAATTGCGTTCGCCTCCTGTTTGAATATCACCGTCTTGTACAAAAGGACGAATTCAGTAATTGCGGCTATTTCAGACTGAGGCGTCAGTTCTTGAGGTATTGCGACAGGGCTTCTAGAAATGGCTTTGTTGGCGCCTTTGATACGTATTGCCTGTATGTGTACCTAATATAAGGCATAATTTATTTATGTATGTAATAACTTACCTTTCACGTAGTGTAGTGTTTACAAATTTGACTTTTTAATCTATAGGTGATATTAAAAAAGCTAAAGAGATTGCTGGGATTTGTAAATCTCAGGAACTACTGTTAAGCAGAAAAAAATATATATTTGTAATTTATCGAGCAAGCCTATATTAGTAGCTTTAGTTGTTATAGCGCAGCGGCACAAGCGTGCAACTGTAAACGTGCATAGTTGTGGATTCGCGTCCCACTCGAGGAAATAAAATATTTAATATTTCTATTTTATCATCCTGGAGACGAGGCAAGCCGCGAAGTTGAGTTACGCTGTATCAACACATTTCCTCATATGGACATTGATCGTCGTGATCTTGGTCGTGAGAGCTGTAAAAATATTCAATTTAATAATTTTTCCTTCCGCATATGTTATATATTATATTTTAATAACTCGAAACATTATTTTATATATTATGTTAGCGTTATTTTACCATATCTATAATTATTCAATGTCACGTAGACTATATAAGTATGAGGAAGACAAAACCGCAATATTTTATTTCGATATCTAATATTTCTTTATTTTTAAACCCGTGATAATTTGCTAGTGATGAATACAAAAGAATAGCTACATGCACAGTGTTATACGCATTGACTCAATTATATGAAATACTCGTACTTGTGGTCCACGGGCGGCTTCGCCTGCTTTAACTTATTGTTATATTGTAGTCAGATTATACAAATTGTTAATACTAATTAATTGTTTACCCGTGATAGTGGGATAACTATCAATTTTCACAAACTTTTATATTCATAATTAATTGGAATAAGGACTAGCTTAATTATTAACGAAGTAACCTCGTGAAAGTCAAAATGTGAGTAAAATTTTATATATATTTTTATAGCTTCATCCCATAGCCAGCAAAAAGCAGGGTAGCTAAAGGGAACCTCGGGACCTTGTGTTAAGATACTTCGTTCCCATAAAGATACTTCCGTTACTTACTTTCTGTCGCATTTTAAAAGCATTATGTTGAGTGGCGGAAATGAACAATGCCGTTTTCATCGTTTGTATGGCGAGGAAATATTAAATATTTCATTTTCTCGAATGGGAAACGAACCCACATACATTCAAATATCTTAAGAATTAGTAATGATTTACTGAGATATGTATATTTTCCAATATTCCATATATACAGTCAATAGATTTTCGCCGTTATTTGACTTCATATAGCAAAAAGAGATAAGGCCAAATCTTCATTGCGCCATATAAGTAAGTGTGTAATGTTGCTATGTAATTTTATATGAAACAAGTATGTACCTATCGATTTCCACAGTGATACAAAGATATTACTCAAATTTGCGGCGAATCTTTCGAAATTGTTTGCACATCGGCCTAGTTACCTTTCTCCATTGGGATTTCATATTAGCTAATGTTTACATCTAAACTATATGTGAATCTTTCATTGATGTTACCATCTTTACACTGTATGCCGTCCGTGGTAGGGTATGAAGAGAAAACTAGTTGGGACCTAGTGTTAGTGTTAGGAACGACCGTTCCGTTCTCTACTTTTCCCTAAATTTGAGGTATTCTCGGTTGAGTGGCAGAACTCAACGCCACGTTATAAGATACACTTTAGCATATTTCAAATGTATTTTAACGTGTTTATGTTTACCGTTGGTGGAAGGTGGGGAACGGATGTGGAACGGAGTGTCTTAACACTAGGTTCCCAAGTTCCCTTTGTCTACCCTACCGTGTGCAGGATACAGCGTGACGCTGAGTAAATATGCTAAAAATAACATAGATTAAAATAAAAAAATGTACTAAACTTAAATTTAAAAAGCGTATAAAAATTTTGAACGAAGCAGGATTTGAACCCGCGCATCTTAAACCCGTTCAAATTTTTATACGCTTTTTAAAATTAAGGTTAGTATTTTCTGTCCTAAGTGCGGAATAACACTTTAAATATTTTGTAAAAATAAAAAAAATGTAATTAAAATAAAAATGTTATATGTTTTCTAAAAATTTATTAGTCTTTCCTGAGTGCCTATCTTACCAAACGATAATTGTTCGTATAACAAAGATAGTAGCGATATAAATTAGTTAAAAAAAGACATAAGATTTTTTATCATAGCTAGATGAGATCGTATAACTGTATGTTGGTCAGAGCACTTGGACGTCTTGCGAGGGCTTAAATCCCGCTACTTAAATTTGTTGAAACTTCATAAAAGAAGTTTTTACTCTCTCTCAGCTTCCCACTGTATCCCGCACACGGCAGGAACTTGGAAAGTTAGTGTTGAGACACTCCCTTTTACTTCCTTTTACCCACTTTCCGCCGAATTTGAGGCATTCCGTGTTGAGTGGCGGAATTCAATGCCGCGCAAAGAACAGCTTACCAGACGCTTACCAGAGCAAAGAAATAAAGAAGAAAATATTAAATATTTAATTCTCTAGAGTGGGGACCCACAACCTGTTCGTTAAAGTCACACGCTTGTACCGCTGCGCCACGACAGACCTCAAGTTTTTACCTTATATTTCAATATACAAATCTACACTTTGTTTAAAGTTATTCCATCACCACCATATGCACGTAGACGCGTAAAAAAGCGAGTTATTTAAACACTAGGTACTCAACTTGCAGTATATTTGAATTTTACCTTGATAATACAAGCATAAAAAGTTGTACCAAAAATAAGTTATCACTTCTTTAATTGGTAGTAATTTTGTTTTTTATCACGTCTTAATTTAAATTTGAAATTATTTGTCTTTTTTTTTTGTAAGCTTTAAGCTATATTCATGTAGATTAATTGGAATTTGCAATTTATGTCTTTCACCTCTTATTTCAGATTTAGCAAAATTATTATATAATATTGTTAAACGTAAGCAAACGTGTTTATTATGGAGTTAAAATAAAACTCTTATAAAACTTACAATTATTATTATCACTAGCCTGAGGAACAAAGTCACTTAAGTGACTCAGCTCTTAACGTGAGAATTAAGAAAAATAATAAGCTACATCCCGCACGGGGCGGGGCAAACGGAGATTGGGAACCTAGAGAGAATATTTAAGGCATTGCGTATTTAATGGCGGAACTTGTCGCCGTGGTCACAACGTGTGACTGTAAGCGCAATGGCTGCAGTTCGAATCCCACTTGCTGGAATTAATTATTTATTATTTTCATTTCCTCACTATGGTAACAAGACAAAGTGGTGCGTTGTGTTCCGCCACTCAACACTTAATGTCTCGAAACTAAAAAACTAAAAAAACGGTAAAAAATGATACTGACTTTTTTTTAAATATGCACATATTTAAATAAATATATTTAATTGTTTTGTTTATTACAAGTTGTTAGTTGTTAAAAATAAGCACTTTAAAAAAATATATATAAGCATTTTTTGTTACAGATGAATTAACGACTGGGGCATGTAAGTATAATGTTTCATATAAATAAGATAATTTGGTTTAATTTGTACTTAAACATCTTCCGCCAATGGGCGCAGAAGCAAAAGCTTGCCACTATAAACGTGAAAGGTTGTGGGTTCGATCCCTACTCGAGGAAAATAACCTGATGCAAGATTTTTTTTTATGGAAAAGACAAGGGAAACGAGCGTACGGGTCACCTGATGGTGAGTGATCACCGTCGCCCACAGCCCCGTGTAACACCAGGGGAGCTACAGATGTGTTGCCGGCCTTTGAGGTGGATGTGACCACGCGCTTTTTGAAGGTACCCATGTCGTATCGACCTGGAAATACTACCGCAGGTAGGTCGTTCTAAAGATGCGTGGCGCGTGGAAGAAAATTCCTACGAAGCGCACAGTAGTGGAGTGCCACGTGTCCAGATAATGTGATTTGGCTAATCAGTAATCGTCGACTACATTGAACAATGTAACGCTCAAATTTATTGTTGTATTATAGCCAAGTTATACAAAATCTTTATACATATGCATTTTATTTTACATGTATGTTATTTTGATTTATAATCTATATTAGAACAAACATCCATCATCACAATTTTTTACATTTATTATATAATTAATATAAAATGTTACATTTTTTGTGTGTCTTTACTAGAAAAAAGTCTCTTCTAGGAAAGACACAAAGAAACGCCTCAAGTTTTTAAAATGTAAATATAACCAAAATGTTAATAGAAATACATAAAAATAACAATAGTGGGAAGTAATTACCAACAAGTTCTTGTAAACTGTGCTGACCGAGCAAGTAGAAAAGTTAGCTTATTTTCTATTGTTATAGTGGCCTATTCCAATATTTCTTACTTTATTTGCATTATATTTAAATATTTAAAGTGTTTTCTTTTTATTGTAATGCTAAAGGTTAAAGAAAACGACCAGAACTGCTCGTTTTCTATAAGCTTTAGCATTACAATAACGTTGTGTAAGACTATATGCTAAACTAGCGACCCGCCCGCGGCTTCGCCCGCTGGAATTATACAATATAATATTTTATAGATATCTCTTTTTTAGCTTTATTGCACTGTCGGCAAACGCAATCTAGTGTTGAACAGAGAGTGCGTTCTCCACTTTTCGTCGAATTCTCGATACGTGTGTTGAGTGGCGGAACTCAACGTCACGGCTATTATATATTACTGCAAGTTAGAGACACTGACTACCGCGTTCGTTCTTTTGCACTTTGACGGCCTCATTTATTCATTATTTAAAAAATATATATTTCAACATTTTTAAAATAAAAGAATGTTACGTCTTCATCATATAACTATATAAATCATAAGTGGATGTTGCAGCTATATAGAAAAATGTATGATATTTTGAAATCATCGACCTAGTCGATCGAAATTTACAGTCAATGATTATTTAGTGGTGATATAAATGAGGCGCGTTGAACAAATTAATAATAGCATATCATCTAAGACAATCAACTATAGACTTTTCGTGGAAATTTCATGGCAAATATAAGGGTGTCAGGTTGTGGGTTCGATCCTCACTGCAGAAAATGACAATATTTAATGTTTTCATTTCTTTGCTTTGTTTGCTTTGGTAATAAGGCAAAGCAGCATTGAGTTTCGCCACTCAACAAGCAATGCTTCAAATTCGGTGAAAAGTGGGGAAAGGGACAGATTGTCTCAAATAGGTTACCAAGTTGCTGAAAAAAATAATTAAACCACCTTGTGAAATATGTGATATATGTGATTATATCACATAAAAAATTAAAATATTTACCGATTAAAACTAGTATAATTTGTTACTTTTTTAAGCTCATCTTTATTTCTTTTTGAAGCTTTTCAGAAGGGAACCTAGCCAAAGTGTGATAGACGTTACCATTAAAACACTTCCGTTCCCCGCTTTCCTAATAATTCTGAAGACATTGCGTGTTGAGTGGAGGACCTCAACGTTATCATTCTTATGCTTTTCATTTATGAAATGTGATTATTTTCTTAATAGTCGAGAATTTCATGATATCGTCAATGTGTAGCACACACAGCAATTGTTAGATTTATATTGTATGTATAGCAGTATGTGGTTAAAATAAAGATTAAAAAAAAAAAAAAAAAATAAAATAAAAAAAAAAAAAAATGTTACGACATGACTACAACATGATCATTACTTTGCTGATGCTCAGTTATGAATAAGTTTTTTTGTATTGTGTTCCATTCTAAAGCTTTGGAGTTATGTTGTAATATACATTACAATAATCTGGGTTAGTTCTTAAATAGATTTTAGTATATCAGTTGCGCATATGTTTACATTGGTTATTGGTATTCACGGAGTGATTCGAGATATATACAATGAATACCGCACGTGGCAGGGTAGATAACAGGAACTTGGGAACCTAGTAAGTAAGTACTTAAGACACTTCGTTTCGTTCCCCATTTTCTGATGAATTTGAAGCTTTGCGTGTTGAATGGCAGAAAGCAACGCCGCGCTTGTCCTTGTTACCAGTGCGAAGATATGAAAACATTAAATAATGTAATTGAAAATATTCATTCATTTCCTAGAGTGTTTTGAATTATACTTTTTAGGGAACCCTTGCCTAAAAATGTTAAAATCTAACCGTTACAGGATGAATTCGTTGGCCAAGCTGAATATTTAAGGGATCGTCCGTCTTGGTGCACAGAAATCTAACTTCAAACTCAACATCATCAAAAGATATGCATTGTTTTTCTGAATTTTCTATGAAATTCGCCGCGTAATTAAGATCTGTGGGGTACTTCCCGTGGTCCAAAAGTTATGTTATTTGGCACAATGTGAAGAATTACAATACAAACAAAGATAAAATTATGAAATCTGAAATGTTATTTTTTTTCTATTCTTAAAATATTTATTTACAAATTTATATTCGTTGATCTTTTCATTCAATCGTTTCATTTCATCGTGTTACGTCCTTACGCCCGCAAACCTAAATTTCTAAGTTGTACTACTTGTCTTTGCGCGTGAAATCGCCGCGGAACCTCCGATAAAAATGTCGGACTCGGACTTGGCAGTTTTTTTGTATATTGCATCATTTTGTAGAAAAGACATATACGAGTATTAATTATGACAAATTATATACGACTATTTTTTTTTCACGATGAGATAATATTAATGATGATTGTATACATATGTACTTATGATAGAGAATGAAAGTGTCTCAAGGAAAATGGAGTATCATTACACTAAGTTCCCAGGATCGTTCTTATACACATCAAGGCCATCGCGGTACAAAAGCACAGCGTCTGACGATTAAATTTTCATTTCTCTAATAACAAGCCAAAGCGCGGCGTTAAGTTCCGTAAACGCTTAATCTATACATAGATATTGCGTCTTGGGTGGCGAATGTCCAGTGATACCAAGAAGAATGAAGTAAACGACTATTGCTAACGTGCTGATTGATGGCCGTATAGCTCAAAGTATTTGTTCATACTTTACGTGTGCACATTGCAAACTGTATGAATGGTTGCATTTGTCACGGATTTGCATAAATCGTACATGGTAATTTACTTATAGACAAGGCTTTGTAGACATAGCGGCGTACACTCTGTTTAGATTGTACGTGCGACAGATCTGTATTTAATTCTCACTCTAAGAAATTGAATAATATTTTTTTTTTTTCTTAGAAAATGGCGTCTAGTTAAATTAATTTATTATTATAAAAGTTTTGATTATTTTCCTTTATGTTATGTTGTATTCTTTGGCAACAATTAATATTTAATACTTAGAAATAATAAAAAACGAATAAATTAACATTTCTGGTAAACATGATTCAGTGTGTTATTTTTAGAAGTTACTTATACTTTATACGTACCTAAATAATGAAGTAAATATACGTATAAGTATACATAGGCCTGTCGTGGCGCAGCGGCACAAGAGTGTGACTGTAACCGACAGGTCCTGGGTTCTATCCCCAGTCGAGGAAATGAAATATTTCATATTTTCAATTTAAATATTTAATGTTTTATTTCTTCGCTCTGAATGACGTCATGACGATGTAAACGCGACGTTTATAGGTTCGAATCCTACTTGCGGAAATAAAATATTAACCTGGTAACAAGGCAAAGCGGTCTTGAATTCAGCTACTCAATACGCAATGCTTTCAGAATTCGGCGGTCAGTGGGAAACGGAACGAAGTGTCTTAACACTAGGTTCCCAAGTTCCCTCTGCCTACCATGGCGTCTGCGGGATACAGCGTGAAGCTGGGGATAATGGGAATGGAGTGGTTTAACACTGAATTTTTAAGTTAACTCAGTCTACTTTGGTATGTACGAGATACTAAAAAAATGTTAAATTGGAACATTAATTAAAATTAGAGTTAATTCCTTGATCTGTGGCATTGCTATTTACATTTAAGATTGTCAATTGACAAAAAAAATACAACAAAAAATATATATTTTATTAGTATGTTTTTGATTTTTATTATAAAAAGTTGGCGCCATTTTAAAACTACTTTTTTCTGTATTAAATATTCATAAGCACAACCACTAAGCGTTTCGGTGCAATAAACTCTTTAATCAGTATTATTATATTTTAACACTTTAAACATCTGCTATCAACATATATTAAAGACGTAAATATATTATAATCGTGAATGTTTGTTTGTTTGTTACACTTTCACGCCAAAACTTCTAATACTAATATCATGAAACTCTGTACAAATATTTTCAGAGATATTGGAGAGGACAAAGGATATTTTTTAGTTTAAAAAAATATATATATATATATATATATATATATATATATATATATATATATATATATATATATATATATATATACATATATATATATATATATATATATATATATATATATATATATATATATATATATATATATACATACATATACATATATATATATATATATATATATATATATATATATATATATATATATATATATATATATATATATATATATATATATATATATATATATATATTAAAAAACTAAAATCTAACATCTTAAAAATTTACTATCCCATAGATAGTCACCGGTTTTAAGTTTTTATATATTTTAAAATTTATATAAAGTTCAAGCGGGCGAAGCCGCGTCCTCTATCTAATAGATATTTCTTAACTACACACAGTGGATGTTGTAGTCACCATATCCGATGTAATAGAGAAATACTGAAACGTACATTTCAAACTAAATTACTACTCTATTTTGACTACGTTAAGATTAATTTTTGCATTTCCATATAAATAACCTACTCGTATGTAACATGAAATGCAACGGTCGACTTGACGCGTTAACAGCTAAGTTCCTTTTGTTGCGTAAACCATAGGCCCGGCGTTCAAGTGATTTAACGAGAGATCGCTTAATATTGATTTTTTTTTAGTTTCCTTCGTTTCGGTAGCCAGAAGGAACTTTGGAACCTAGTGTTAAGGCGCTGCGTTCTGCTCCGTTAATATTTATATATAGGGTATTGTGACTGGCGTGTTGTGGCTCAGGCGTACAAGCTTGCGATTGTAAGCGCGTTAGGTTATGGTTCCGATTGACACTTGGGGAAATTAAATATTTAACAGTTTCCTGTCCTCGCTCCGGCAAACAGGGAGATGACGGCGTTGAGTTGCGCCACTCAAGACGCAATGCCGCAAATTTGGCGTGAAGCTGAAAATGATAAATATTGTTAATGTTTGTGCCCTTGCGCTACGACAGGCCTCAAAGTTTCGTAATCATATTACAGTATGTAAATAATATATGTATGTTTATATGTATATAATTAACATTTATTGCTTCAGTTACTTATCACTTCGCTGTCATTTTTATTATTATATTGTTGTTGCGAGAACGAGTAGAAAACTATGGAAATATATGTGTATATCGGTGAAGCTAGAAATAAATTATCCTTCTAGAATTTACTGTTATTTCATCAATAATTTATTGTAATTTTATATGCCTTTTTAAAAAAAAGTATATATGTGACTAGTGGCCCGTTTGAGGCTTCGTCTGCTTAAATTACAACTAGCAATCTTGTCGATATTGAAAATAATCTAACTGCATTTAAAATAGTTTGTGAGGTTAGTGGGCAACGGAAGTAGAACGGAGTGTCTTAACCCTAGATTCCCAAGTTCCTTCTGTCTACCCTGCCATGTGCGGGATACAGCGTGAAGCTGAGTGTGGGATTAGTGCTATCAGACGCACAGAAATTATCAGTAAATGTTTTTTTTTTATGGAAGAGATGGCAAACGAGCGTACGGGTCACTTGATGGTAAGTGCTGACCGTCGTCCACGGCCCCGTGTAACTCCAGAGGAGCTACTGGAGCGTTGCCGTCTTTTAATGTGGATGGGCACCGGGGCCCGGCATTACCTAATGCGAAACCAGTGGCCGAAGCCACTACTTAACGCCGGTCCTAAATGCCGGGGGTGGTAATAATCCGGTCGAGTCTGCCCATGCGTGTTGCCATTGCTGGCAACGTGACTCTACCACACGCACTTTAGTCGCCTCATGCGACACCATCAATACTAGGGTGATCCTATTCGAAGCCGGGATCACACGGCAACAAAAAAATTTGAAAGAAGTTTGCTGTTGTCCATATAATACGTTAATTAACCTGTAGCTCCTCTGGTGCTACACGGAGTCGTGGGTGACGGTGATCACTTACCTAATGGTAAGACCCGTACGTTTACGTTTGCCGTGACTTTCCATATAAAAAATAATACAAAAATATGTGTTCATTAGAATTTTCTCTACTTTTGTCCCCATACTTATGTCCCAATGTAATAAGTATTTTCTTATTGCATAGGTACATATGTATGCAGTTGACTCTTGCGAGTTTAACGTAGTCATTAATGGGTTCGCTCCGCTCGCGATGGATACTGGTTTTGAACAAGTAGTACAATAACATAACATGCATATTTAGCATATTGTAGAATTTATTATAAAAAAAATAAATGTGTTTGTTTTTAGTAATATTATTTGTGATAGAAATTTTAATTTTTTTTTGTAACATGTAAATGATTTAAATGAAATTTTAAATATTTTTACATTACATTTTTACATGACAGAGTTAACCTGGGAACCTTCTGTTTCATTTGAACGGAGTGTCTTAATATTAGGTTCCCCCTGCTTACCCCCTACTATGTATATACATGTGGGAAACAGCTGGAAGCAAAAACAATGTTGTTTTTTATTAAAATAATAATATTTTTAGAGGTTGTTTGTTCAAGTGATATTGTGTCCAATTAGCACATTTTTCAATGTCTAATATGTTGAGTTTAAAATACTCGGAAATATCTGCTAATTAGCGCTGTTTTGATGTAAACTCTATATGTATATCTGTGTGTGTCTTGTAGAAATTATGTACCGGCTTGCTGATAGCCTTGTTCGTAGCGGTGGTTGTTAGATATTTGCTTGATAAAAAATGGAATTGTATTTTTTTAAGTTGGAGTTTTATAAGTTTATAATTTGGGGCTTGTCGTGGCGCAGCGGCACAAGCGTGTGACTGTAACCGACACTCTCTGGGTTCGATCCCCGGTCGAGGAAATGAAATATTTAATATTTTCAATTTAAATATTTAATGTTTCATTTCTTCGCTCTGGTAATAAGGCAAAGCGCAGCGTTGAGTTCCGCCACTCAACACGCAATGCCTCAGATTCAGTGGAACGTGGGGAATGGAAGTGGAACGGAGTGTCTTAACACTAGGTTCCCGAGTTCCCTCTACCTATCCTGCCTCTTGCAGGATATAGCGTGAAGCTAATAATTTGGTTTATAGTTTATAAGCAGTCCTTAAGGACTCTTCTAACTCTTGGACTTTTGAATCAAGATTGTTAATATTTTAGTCATATATAGTAGTCACTAGAGGGAATATAAAAATATGTGCTCTTGAAAATGTTATTAGAGTAACCACAGTTGCTTTATTATGTACACGTTTTGTATCTAATATAAAATTTAATGATGTCATACCTACTTTTCCTTTTGATCAGGTCACTAAGTCGTGCAGGTTTTCCCATTCGTTTTCCTTTAAACGGCCCCGTGACGCTCGTGTCTCGTTAAGGCTTTACGCTAACATAATAATTTGCTTATTTACTTCTTTAGCTTTACGCTGTATCCTACATATTGCAGGGTAGGCAGAGGGAACTTGGGAACCTAATGTTAAAACACTCCATTCCCACAGTTCGGTCCGTCTACTTTTGTCCGGTGTCTACTTTTCTTTTAAATTAAGATATTGCTAGTTGAGTGGCTGAAATCGACGCACTAAAAAATTTACAAAAAACACAAAATCACATAATTGAACATTAAATAATAATGCGTAATCATATTGCGCAACAACAGTGTGTCACTAGATGGAATTCCTTATTCTGTATTATTATTTTTCCTTATTGTCTTCGAAATTTGATACTTGGGAATTAAAGTTAAGTTGTTTATTTATTTATTTATTAAGGAAGACTTAGTTAACCCTATGCCCATTACGACAATGGTTGAGTGACGTAACTCAACGCCACCTTGCCAATAACCAATAACAAAAACACATAATTAAATATTAAATAATAAAAAGATGCGCAAACATATTACGCAACACTACAGTATGTCACTGGATTGAAGTCGTTACGTCCAGTCACACCGTATATTACAGGCCACTTTCATTAGCCACTCGTTCACGCTCAAAGAGATGTGCTCGATAATGATATAATATAAATAAATATCGATAAAATATAACGCTTCAGTTATCAGTGGGGTATATGATAGTGTGGAGGTATTAATTCTCTAATGTTTAAAAAAAAAAATTTTTTTTTTCTGTCTGTTTTCTGCATATATGCGCATTTGAATAAAACTTTTATCGTTGTATAATTGTAAGGCCTAGGCAGAGTCATCTGAGGTAATATCATTATGGCTCAGGTTAATAATAATAATGAAATGTTATCAAAAGCTGTTATGAGTGATAAGCACCTTTCATTGACGTAAAAAGAGATTAAAATTGAAGATGCTAGGATATTTGTGATTAAAATAATGATCCATTGTAGTTTATACAAGAAATAATAAAAATTTACGCACACAAAAGCTATTTAACATGATAGGTAATATATATATATATATATATATATATATATATATATATATATATATATATATATATATATATATATATATATATATATATATATATATATATATATATATATATATATATATATATATATATATATGTATATATATATATATATATATATATATATATATATATATATATATATATATATATATATATATATATATATATATATATATATATATATATATCTGGCAGTCTTCATCAGAGTCAGAACTATTAAGAAAGAATTATTAGGAAAGAATAAAACACACAAAAAATAAATGAACCTTAATTAAACTAAATGAACGTGGAGTTGAATAAAAACAAAATCATATGTTTTTACGCTGCGTAACCAATGATATCAAAACTTGTATTTACACATTTTTATAACATTTTTTTATATATATTTTTTGTATGCTCCAACAAATTAAAATATAATATCGCAAAGTTTTAAACAAAATTATTTGAATTTTTTTAATTATTTTATTACAAAAAATGAAAATGATGATAAAAGATCTCACTTTTGTAATGCAAACACATTGTAGGATTTCCACTTGGCGGAATGAAATAATACATATTATCATTTTCTCGCTGTAACGCGCTAAAATGTGAGGCGTTGAGATCCGCCTCTCAACAAACAAGGCCTTAATTCTTGATTCTTTTTAAAATGTATAATTTTCAAAGCGCAAAGCCCGATAAGCTGTAAGACGTCATTGACTCCAAGACCACAAATTTAAATGATTATATATTATATAAATATGTATTTTATTATAAAATACATTATAAAATTTTTATAATGCCACGTATTTTTTTAGATAGAAAATATTCTTGATTAAAATTAATTTAGAATTGTATAGATTAGATTGGTGTTTGTGTGACGTGTTTCTGATTACAGTGATTTTTTTTATTTTATCGTGTACAGTCCGCTTAGTCCGGTCATGTTGTGTGGTATTGCTGTCAACGCGGTGGTTATAAGTTCGTATCGAATACCAAATTAGTTATTATCATTTCCTTGTGCTGGTTGAGAGCTTGCGGTGATGAAGCATGTGAGGAACTGGAGTGTATTAACACTCTGCTTAACATTGGGCGTAAATAAATACAAAAAAGAAAGTAATATATTTAGTAATATATATGTAAATATTATTCAACAAAGCAAAACGCGACGTTGAGTTCTTTCACTCAATATGCAGCGCTCCAAATTAGGCGGAAAGTAGGGAACGGTATGTCTTAATGAGAGAAGTGTCTTAACACTAGGTTCCCAAATTCCCACTGCCATGGCACATGTGCGGTATACAGTGTGAAGCTCAAAAATATCTTTTATTGTCACATCACTAGCTTACGATTATGAAACGTCATTCGCAAAGCTTTTGCTTTCCTCGATTCGCCTTGCTTGTGCCTCTTCGAGTCCTTTAGCTCACTGACATCACTTTTACTCCTAACGAAGAACTGGTTTTTGATCTCGTTCATCGTTCCATCATGTAAGTTACGTATTGATCAGAAAATATGATAATATCTATTGAAATCGTGTAATATAATACTTATTTTATTAAATGTTACTCTCAGAAATGATGATAAGCGCTTAATTAACGTTAAATTACTTTAAAAAGAGTCAGTTGATAGTTGAGTTAGAATGAGAGATTGTTTTAATTATTTTTTTAACTTCACTCTGTATAATGCGCATGGCAGGGTAGGCAGAGAGAACTTGGGAACCTAACAATAAGTTCCGATCCCTACTTCCCGTCAAATTTGAGGCATTGTGTTGAGTAGCGGAACTCAACGCCGCGCTTCTATAGACTTTTATAATAGAACAAATCCTGTTATGAATATTAAGCGTCTCATTGATTCTCTATTATACACAGTATATACTCTACTAGACACAATATATAGTTTATCTTGTAGGTAATGAAAATAATCAGATATCATAATTTGTAATTCTTTCAATTTAAGATATGTCCGAAATAAAATTAAATAATCACAATAATTAAGCTACGTCCTACGATTGAACGTACAGAAAATATGAAATGTTCAATTTAAAATATATAAATGAAACCTACGTATATTTTAGACTATCGGCCAGCTTGTGGCTTCTTCTGAAACTGAAATAACGCGCAGACAAACAGGTATACAGATAAATAGATAAAAAATATCCTTATTGTGGGGCTATTACATTGATATAGTGCCTAATAATATTTCTCTTATATATCTACCATGGACACATCACAGACATGAGTCACAAATTTATTATATGTACAGATTGTAACTATGAGAGTGTTTTGTTTTTTCTGTTCGCCATTTAATAACATGATGATAGTATTACAACAGTTTATGGGTTCGGTATTCAATGCCGCCAGAAATCGCCTGAGAGAAATAAATGGCTAGGTTCCCAAAGTGTCTCTGCCTACCGTGTCATATGTGGTATACAGCCTGAAGCTAAGAATGTGTGAAGAATGAATGAAGTAACATATGTATTTCCTTTATTTCTTCCCTGGTTCAACGATACAAGTATGTTCACAATGAATGATAGTGTACGTACACCGAGTGCCGGCAGAGTATATTAAAACTTTCCAGTTTTATTGATGATGGTGGAAGCAGACGGAAGTATTGTAATCAATCATAGTAACGGGGTTGATTATTATTTGCTGGCGACAGCTTTTTATTATTTATTATGTTAAGAATTACGTTTTTTTAACGTACATTGTACGTGCGATGAACTTGGAAACTTGTTGGCGGAGGCACTAGTGACTGAACGGGACAGGTAGTGAGTTCGATCGTTCCTATAGTGGAAATGGAATATTTAGCATTTTCATTTCTTCGCGGCGTTGAGTTCAGCCACTAAACACGCAATGCCTCATAATTCAGCAGAAAGTGGGTATACTAGGTTCCCAAGTTCCCCCTGCCTACCCTGCCATGTGCGGGATACAGCGTGAAGCTGAGAGAGAGTTTTGGTAACGAGACAAACGGCGGCATGAGTGTTCCTAGCTTCCCTCTGCCTATCTTGCTTTGGGATGAGACTAAAATAATAATTATAATCACCACGTTGGCGGAAATTAATATCAGTGAATGATTTATCTTGTAATTACGTTCAAATAATTTGATAAATAATGGACATTGCGCTTTGATAACATTTTTTAATGTGTGCTTATAAATATATAGATTTTTCAGTTTCACCAGAGCAAAGGCATGAAACCATTAAATATTTAGTTTGAAAATGTTTAATGTTTGACTATCTTGATTAAGACAAGGATATTTGCAATTAAGTTCCGTTATTAAAAACTCAGCTAGACGTGATAAATTTAACCGTGAGAATATATATTTATAGAAGTTGTCTAATTATATGATGTAGGTACTTGCTTAAAATACTGCGTTTGTTGTTAGCTTTTATAATTTATTGTACCAACCAGATTCGAGTTGCTCAAGGACTACATGAAGACGAAAAAGCACATCTATTGTAAGACATCCCCGTGAAATATTGTTTTTTTTTCTTTGTTTTTATTATTTTACATCATATAATTATGCGAAAATGATACATTTGAAATAGCCTGAAGCGAGCATTTTATTCCCAAGGCGTGATAACACGCCTTTATAAAATCGTTAATTTGGTAATAACCTTTAACACACAAACGTCTTTTCACAACTTTTTTAAATTGTGAAATAGAAATTTCTCGGACGTTTTCTGGGATCATTATAAAAGCGTACACCCTGACCCATAAAAGAATTACGGACTCGATTCAATCGAGTTACAGGTGCACTAAGATTAAACTTATTTCTAGAATTAATATTATGTATATCCCCGATTTTGCTAAATTCATTAATATTTTTCTTAACATACATAATACCTGGGCCTGTCGTAGCGCAGCGGCACAAACGTGTGACTGTACCGATGAGTTGTGGGTTCGATCCCCACTCGAGGAAATGAAATATTTAATATTTTCAATTTAAATATTTAATGTTTTCATTTCTTCGGTCTGGTACAAGGCAAAACGCGCCGTTAAGTTGCTCCACTCAACACGCAATGCCTCAAAATTTGGCAGAAAGTCTGGAACGGAGTGTCTTAGTACTAGGTTCCCAAGTTCCCTCTGCCTACTCTGGCATGTGCGGGATACAGCGTGAAGCTGAGAGAGAGTTTTGGTAACGAGACAAACGGCGGCATGAGTGTTCCTAGCCACCCTCTGCCTATCTTACTTTGGGGTGAGGCTAAAAAAATAATAATAATCACCACGTTGGCGGAAATTAATATCAGTGAATGATTTATCTTGTAATTACGTACAAATAATTTGATAAATAATGGACACTGCGCTTTGATAACATTTTTTATTTTTTTATAGTGTACTTAAAAATATATAGATTTTTCAGTTTCCTCTAGTGAAACTGAAAAGGCATGAAAACATTAAATGTTTATACTAAACTTAAATTTAAAAAGCGTATAAAAATTTTGAACGACGCAGAAAAAAAATTAAAAAAAAAAAATATACGCTTTTTTAAAAAAAATTTTTATACGCTTTTTAAATTTAAGTTTAGTATTTTCTGTCCTAAGTGTGGAATAACACTTTAAAACATAGTAAAAATAATAAATGTTTAGTTTGTATTCTTTAGTATTTCTCTATCTTGATTAAGACAAGGATATTTGAAAAAAAGTTCGGTTATTAAAAACTCAGCTAGACGTGATAAATTTAACCGTGAGAATATATATTTATAGAAGTTGTCTAATTAATTATATAATGTAGGTACTTGCTTAAAACATAGTGTTTATTTTTAAGGTTTTAAAATTTATTGTACCAAAGCACCATCAGAATTTTTTCACTTGTGAACATTTTAACTGTCTCACACACAGCCAGATGATCGACGGACCGAAGGAAGGCGGACTCTTATAGATAGAGTCCCGCATTACTCTTTGCATACCTTGCCTGAAACTTAAATCTTATAGAAAATAAGCTTTTTTGATCTTGACTGACTTATATAAAATATACATATATTACCTAGTTGTATTGGTTTGATTAGAAAATAAATTGAATATAATGATGGAAGAAGATGTAACGTTCCATGAATGTAGGTAGTCTGGTAAATTTCATTACAGATATTTATGTGAAAACGGTGAATATTACGGAAACGCAGTAACGGTTACTGGATAACGGTTTAGAAAGTTATTATGTAGAGGTTAAAACGGTTTTATTATCATTTGATAATGTTGCTGCTGAAACAGTTGCTTTTAATAGTTATTTATTATTTAAAGGGTTATTTATACGTTATTTTTAATGATTATTATTACTTCGTGTAAATAAAGGAAATATGTAAAATATGTAAATAAATAAAGTAAAGAGAAAAAAATAATAAAAAAAAAATACTTTTAAAATAGAGGATATCACGATATTATTATGTTCTCATACATTCATTACATTCTCGTCACCGTGGCTTAGTGGAGCGTTTAAAAAAAATCTAGATGCTAGTAGATTCGATCCCCACTCAGAGAAATTATTTTTATTATCTGATCTGGTAAACACAACGCGGCGTTAAGCTCCTCCACTTGCACGCAATGTCTCGAAACTTGGCTTGTGAGAACTTCTTACGACCAGTTCATTTCTCCATACTTTGTTCTACGGTAGATTCATTCAGATTATACAGCAAATTCCAGCCAATTGTACAATTTAAGAAAATCGTCTCAGAAAATCACCAGACAATTGATAGAGGCCTATTTATCCCAGAATAGATATCGTGTAGGCGTAATTATATACAAAGTTGGTTCTCAATTGAATAAACTATGTTGATTATTTCTAATTTTTCTTCTCTATAAAGTTTATTTCTTAAACTACCTTCTCATGGTCCGTAGCTTTTATTATAAAATATTTTTATATTTTTAGACGCAGCTTCACGCTGTACCCCGCACATGGCAGGGTAGGCGGAGGGAACTTGGGAACCTAATGTTAGGACACTCTGTTCTACTTCCGTTCCCCACTCTTCGCCGATTTGAGGCATTGCGTGTTGAGTGGCGGAACTCAACGCCGTGTTTTTGCCTTGCACCAGAATGAAAGAATGATGAAATGAAAATATTAAATATTTAATTTGAAAATATTAAATATTTCATTTCCTCGACTGGGGATCGAACCCACAACCGTTACCGTCACACGATTGTGCCGCTGCGCCACGACATGCCTCATTTAGACTTAAAATTAGACTTGTGTATAATTTAGTGTATAATTTACATATTTATATAAGTTCTCAAAAGAAGTTTTCTTTTTAGTTACCAAATCACTTAATTTAAATGTAAAACTATATGAATAAGGAGAGTAGATTGCGTATTGAGTGGCGGCGCTTAACGCCGCCCTTGCCTTGCTTACCAGAGCAAAGAAATTAAAGTATTTCGTGTTTCATTTCCTCGAGTAGGATCGAACCCACAACCTGTCGTCCTTACAGTCCCACACTTTTTCCTCTGCGCTATAGCTTACTATATACATACTATACATATTATATGAAAATGAGGTTTAAAGATTATAAATTATTTTTTTCAAATGAATGGCGTTTTTCGTGTTTGGATGGTATCAACAACTCGAAATAAAACTCTATTTATATTATATGCCCCAAATATAGTAATGAAATACCAGGGATTTTTACACGCGTAAATATTATAAATAGTAGAGATCGTCAGAGCGCGTTGCTGTGAACGTGATGGTGACGAGACGATGCGCGGCGTTCAGATCCGCTAAAATTGTGCGATATGTGCATGGGAACGGAGTGTCTTAGTAGTAGGTTCCCAAGTTCTGCCTACCTTCCCGCGTGCCGGATACAGCGTGAAGCTTGAAAATAAATGTAATAAAATCGTTGATTTTTACGATTATTAGTCATTTTAAATGAAACTACTTTAACCGGATGAGTCGCGTACACGTATGTTTAGTTTTATACAGTTTTGGAAAGCTGTCGTTTTGAACATTTTGCAATTGTGGCCTGTCGTAGCGCAGCGGCAAAAGAGTGTGACTGTAACCCACAGGTTGTGGATTCCATCCCCACTCCAAGAAATGAAATATGTAATATTTTCAATTTAAATATTTAATGTTTTTATTTCTTCGCTCTTGTACAAGGCAAATCGCGGCGTTGAGTTCCGGCACTCAACACGCAATGCCTCAAATTCGGTGCAAAGTGGGAAACGAAAGTGGAACTGAGTGCCTTAACACTAATTTCTGAAGTTCCTTCTGCCTACCCTGCCATGTGCACGATACAGCTGAGTGCAGTACTCCGTGGTCACAGGCAGACTGACCACGGACTACTGCAAAGTGTTCGTAACGTGTGGTTTCCAAAAATATATAATATTAAATATACGCAATTAATGAAGTGATCATATTTTTATTTTAAATTAAAGATATTTATTTGCAACATGTCCGACAGATATGTTTTATTGCTCCAAATATTAAATATTCAACATTTCCTATAATTCGTACATTTTTTGTGATATATACTAAAGGACATTCTTTATCTAGGTTACACGATGAAGGTGAATTAAATATTAATATAAAAAAATAACTTACAATATATAGCAAGGATGTTGTTTTAATTAATTTATATATTTTTTTAAATATACGGCGTTGTGTTCCGTAAATTGACCTGCAATGCCTCTGGAATTCGGTGGAATGTTGGAGTAGAGTGTATGGAACGGAGTGTCTTAACACTTGGTTTCCATGTACCCTATGTCTAACCACGTTTCCTCCATGTACCTTACAAAGTTAACTAAAGTATCAAAGTATTTTTTTTTTTTTTATTTATATATAACAAATTTCCCCTTAAAGGTATTTGAAACTGTTATATCATCATCTTAAATATCCAGACTTCCTCTGAATTACAATGTAGGTACTTATAATTGATTTTGTGATCACGTTTAAATATCTATTCATTTTTCTTTTGATTTACAAAATATCGACGCTGATTTTAAAAAAGTGTATATAAAATTCTGGTCATTACACATTTTTCTACAGATAAAAAAGACAGCTTCACGCTTATTCTCGCATACGTAGTCCCGTAACAGCGTAGACAGAGGGAACTTAGCGTTCAGATTTTGTTCCCCACGCACTAAATAATTAAGAGATAAGTTTTGAGGTTTTTGTAGGGCATCTTGGGAAAGAAATGCTCGGTCTTGGCTATGGGCAATTATATGATTTAAAATTTTGATAACAAAAAGACATGTCCCGCTGAGTTTCTTCCGTTGGTTCTTCTCAGGTCTGAGACAGTAGGTAACTGGTGGTAAATTGTTTGACGTTGACAAAAAACGAAGCTTGTAACTTTTTATTTTGAATAAAATATTTGAACCAACTACTGTCACGTTCAAGTCGCACGTCGCATGTGTCACGACGATCTTATGAAACAAACAAACTAATTAAAATTATTCAAAATAAAAACATTTTAATATTTTGCAAGTAATAAAATAATAAAGACTCACTGTTCTTAAATGTCGGGAAAATAATTAAGAATGAAACATTGTCTTTGTTCTTTAAGTAGGTTTGTCGTTGTGCTGAGTCATTCGGGTGCTAGATTTGTACCTACCTAGTGTAGTTGGTACTAATTAGTGTGATAAGCTCTTTTTCTTTTTCAGTTTTACGCTGTATCACCAACGATTTCACATCCTTTAAAATATTTAATAATTTCAAACGTAACATTTAATATTTTCGTTTTTTTCCCTCTGGTAACCACCACCATTTTCACCGTTCAACACGCAACACCTCAAATTCGGGGGATAGTGGAGAACGAAACTGAGTGTCCTAACACTAGGTTTCCAAGTTCCCTCTGCCTACCTTGCCATGTACAGGATACAGGGTGAAGGTGAAAAAAATATTTCATATCTCCTAGTGTACCTGCTGGTGCCTCTGCGTCGCGACAGGTCACAAATGAAAAAAAAAACCTATTTCATATTATCATTTTTACCCTCTGGTAACAGAGCAAACCGGGTGAAAAAAAAATGAGCCTACAATCAGTCCTTGTGATATGCCATGTGAATTTTATTGGCCTTTATTTTATTTTATATACAGATGTAGTAGAGAATGATTTCCCGAAATTATAAAATTCTTGTGATAATTAATGTATATACTTACAGTTTTTTAAAAATGTTTTCGCCTCTTTTGAGCAATTGATTTATAAGCTGATGGCAGGTTTACACTGTTACCTCATGAAATATATGTTTTATATTAGAGAAAGTTAGCATAGAATTTTACCGTGGCGCAGTGCGACATGGTTTGGCTGTGAATTGTGAAGATGGTTGTGAGATCGATGTCCACTCGTTACAATGAGCTCGTTTGTTTCACAGCTTCCCGCTGTATCCCGCACACGGTGGGGTAGGCAGAGGGAACTTGAGAACCTAGTATCAAGACACTGGTCCCTAAAAGACACTTTCTTTCCTCGCTTATCCCCGAATGAGGCATTGCGTATTTAGTGATTGAACTCAACGTCGCGCCTCGTTGTCCACCGTTACCAGCGTGAAGAAATGAAAATATTAAATATTTCATTTTCTCAAGGGAATCGAACTCACAACCTGTTGTTTACATTAACAATATTGTGCCTCAGTGCCACAACTGGCATGATCCATGATCATGCCAGTTGTGGCACGTTATGACCTGAGGACTTTGGGTGTCATAATAAATATTATCATTACCTCACAGATTTTTTTTAATGGAAAAAACAAGGCAAACGAGCGTACGGGTCACATGATGATAAGTGATCATCGTCGCCCACGGCCCCGTGTAACACCAGGGGAGCTTCAGGAGCGTTGCCGGCCTTTGAGGTGGAGGTAGACGCGCTTTTTGAAGGTACCCATGTCGTATCGACCTGGAAATACTGTCGCGGGTAGGTCGTTTCACAGATGTGAGGCGCGTGGAAGGAAATTCCTACGAAACCGCACAGTACTCGAGTGCCACGTGTCCAGATGATGTGGATGGTACAATAACTAATGGCGTATTGGGCGGTTAGAAAATTCAGAAATGCCTCACTGTGATAGATAAGGCAAAGAAGAGCAATCTGTAAAGTTAAGCGAAGAGTGGGGAATGAAGTGTTTTATCACTAGCTTTCTTCTGCCTTCTCTGCTTCGTAGGATCAAGCGGGGAAGTGATATATAGAATGTTATTAGAAAAAAAACAAACTGGTGTAAATATAGTGTGCGTCTCTGATAGAAAAAATGTCTATGATTTGATTGAGAATATTTTAGTTTACAGGAGTATACCTCTAAAAATACCTGTCTGTATTTTCGGCTTATGTAGAGTCATTGTTTATTACGCCTTGAGTTACACGAAAGGGAGAAACAAAAATGGAAACGAAACAAAATAATACACTAGTGACGCCTTTGTGGTTCGTTGGCACAAGAGACTGGGCGTGAAATATTTAGGAGGGAACCCGGGAACCTAGTGTTACGACACTCCGTTCCACTTCCGTTCCCCACTTTCCACTGAATTTGAGGCATTGCGTGTTGAGTGGCGGAACTCAACGCCGCGCTCTGCCTTATTACCAGAGCGAAGAAATGAAACATTAAATATTTAAATTGAAATATTAATATTTCATTTCTTCGACTGGGGATCGAACCCAGAACCTGTCGGTTACAGTCACACGCTTGTGCCGCCGCGCCACGACAGGCCTCAGTATTTTGTTTTCTCTCTCTGATAACTAGGCAAAGGGCTGCGCTGGGTTCCGCCACTTAACACGTAATTCCTACTAAGTGCGAAATATAACACCACATTAGCAGGTAACAAATTAAAATAATAAAAACTATATATAAATATAAAAAATACACTCGTCTTATATAAACACGCAATTATTTTTCAGGCGTATAATATGTTTTTTATTATTTCTTCACACTATTACCAGCATACCGTGAGTAAGTAGAGGACACTTAGGAACGTAGTGTCAAGATACTGTTCTCAGTAAGCCACTTCCGTTCCCCAACTTTAGCACCGCACTCTGGTAACGAGAGCGAAGAAATGAAATTAGGATTTGTACTTATAATATGTCTTGTGCCTTTGCGCCACTATAGCCTCTATGTAATATATATGTATAGAGTAAGATATTATTTATATATATATATATATATATATATATATATATATATATATATATATATATATATATATATATATATATATATATATATATATATATATATATGTATACATATATATGTATATATATTTAAATAACACCATGTCTTCATTAAATGTAAACGCGAAAACAGTTAATCAAAGTATACAATAACTCAGTGTTCGCACGAATAATATACAATAAGTATGTAATAAATTGTCACATACAATTTTAACCCTTATCTTTATGCAATTAAAGAATTAAATTGCTTTAACAATTTAATATGTAGAGCTAGCAAAGTAATATAGCGTCCGTGTGTAGTTTGATTGAGAAATGCCAGTACGTTTATGACTGTCGGTGAGGACGCACGCCTCCGTTCCTTACAATTACGATTAAAAATCGATTTAGATATAGTATTATCGTGTTTTGTGATAGTGGTGTGATAACTGTGATTGTTATATGACTTCTGGTGAGTGTCTGTTTGGTAATTTGTAGTCACTATCTCGTCTCTATCATGTTATAGAAGGTCGTTCTATTGAATGCATCGAAGCTACGCTCTTTGTCTGATAATTCGATTAGTGTTTTGTTATTACTAAAGTTATAATTTTTATGTTTTGCTGTTTTATTTATATTATGTATATATATTCTTATATTATTTTATAACATAAAAATTTATAGGTTCTTTTTTTGTTATTTTATATAGTGAAAGCGAAAGTTATGATTTTTTTATTATCGTCATACCGTGTAAGGTAAATTAAAATTATATTTTTTTTATTTTTATACAGACACAAGTACTTTAAACAATAAAAACAGTATAGTGATCGAACAAAACAATTTATATATATATATATATATATATATATATATATATATATATATATATATATATATATATATATATATATATATATATATATATATATATATATATATATATATATATATATATATATATATATATATATATATATATATATATATATATAATTTTTTTCTTATTATGTTGCTGATAGTCGGCGCACATACGAAACTACTGGACTTAGAAAGTTGAAATTTGGTATGTAGGTAATTTAAATATTCTACGGGAGCACTAAGAGAGGATTTCCAGAAAATGGAAAAAGAAAATTTTACATTTTACTTTTAAAATTTTACGCGCACAAAGTTTGCGAGCGACGACAAGTTTTTCATAATAATCTTTTAATCTCGCTTAATTCTTATCATGTAATTAGATATATATATATTATCATAAAATGTTCTAATGTTATGATAATAATTAATGATTGGGGTGACTTGTTAAATGGTGTTGTTTTTAATTTTGTTTGAAGGTTATCGTGGCACAGGGGCACAAGCGTGTCACTGGACTTGACAGGTTGTGGGTTTGACTTCCACTTCGGAGGAAATGAAATATTTAATATTTTCAATTCTTCGTTCCGGTAACATGGCAAAGCGCGGCGTTGAGTTCCGCCACTCAACACACTCAATTTCGGTGAATCGTGTAAAAACGTTAACCTTTTCGTATTTTGTGTTCATTCACTTTGAAGTTACGTCAATGCAAGAAACTTAGCGAATTTTACAAATATTTTGCTTACTTTTCTACTATACAAAAGGAATCTAGTTTTAAGGCAATTCGTTCCTCATTTTCGGACAAGTTTTGAACACTTTGCGTATTAAGGCGAAATTAAACAACATGCTTTGTCTACCACAGCGTGGATATCAAAGTAAATGATATACAATCATCCCCTGAGCGGGAATTGAACCACATACGCCCAACACCCCAACGCTCCCCCACGACTACATCAATTCTTTTAATTATTGTCAGTCAAGTATATACATATATATATATATGGTGCATTCGTTACAATCATTTACAATAAATAAAACCTGTATGTAAATGATTGAAAAACGTTTAGTTTTTATATATTTAATAAGCTAGTTTTCTCTTAGTCAAGGTTGATAATAAATACTACATTTTTTGCTATTTTTCTATATGTTGTTTATTATTTCTTGCTGCGTTATATATATATATATATATATATATATATATATATATATATATATATATATATATATATATATATATATATATACATATATATATATATATATATATATATATATATATATATATATATATATATATATATATATATATATATATATATATATATATATATATATATATATATATATATAAATAACAGGAAATAACATAAAAAGTGGTATCTCAAATATTATAAAAACTTGATATTAATTCACAATATATATATAATATGCAATTTATGACCTAAAAGGATTTTAAAAATGTATTATATTAATTTATATTTTTTATATATTATATTTATATTTTTTTAATATATATTTAAATTTTTCGGCTTTAAGTTCCGTTTCTTCGTTCTATAATTAGAATAAATATATATCCTATATAAAAACGGGACAAAATGTCGTTTATATTGTGGCCCCTTTAATATGTATTGTTTTCCGTTGTTTAGTAACGCCCACAGAAATTTACCAATAATGAAAATTCATGAGCCTGATGATAGACGGACGGAGAGCATAGTTTTATTAATAGGGGTCCCGTTGCACCCTTTGGGTACGGAACCTTAACAAATCAAGTAGAGTTTATAAGACCTAATAACTCAAATAATTATTCATTTTGAAGTGTCGTTTTCTTCTGTACACGAAAGGTCATATTGGGCTCTCTCCTTCAGATACTTGACGTATCACCATACCATGTAAATAATTAGATGTTGTTATAAGTAATATATTGAGCACTTTCGTAGCGTATGAGCGACTGTAAAGGCAGGTTGCAGGTTCGATACCAATTCGGGGAAATGAAATATTTGACATATTCGTTACTTTGTTCTGGTTCTGGTTACTTTGTTCTGGTTCTTAAATCGGCGTTGAGTTCCGCCACTAACCACGCAATGCCTGAAATTTGGCAGAAACTCAAACCCTTCAACTTCTATTCATATATAAATGTAAAACTAGTATTTTACATTTGCTAAACACATATATATTTGCTGTGGCTTAGAAAATGATGAAGCAGGTAAAGACTTTCTAAGTTAGCGAGATACAGTGAAAGTTGATTATGACCGATTTGGGCGGACACGCCAACTAATATTATTATACCAGTTCTGACCTACGGTACTGTCTGTACGACGGAGCCTTTCTAAATTTAGCTTTTATGGAGATTTTTAGAGGTCGTGGGTTCGATTGCCAGTTGGGGAATTGCGTTATTTTCTGATATGAGCTTATTTCTCTCTAGTTTATTCGTTCATTAAAACGTTTCGGACGTTCATTTCGTATTACGTTATGTATGTAAATGAAAATAGCTTTATATAAATAATTATGCATGCTTATGTAAACTCATTATGTTTAATAATAGTCTAATAAGATAGGTGAAGGTTATATTTCAATGAAAAATGTTAAGAAGTCAGTGTTAAGTAGCTTTGTTCCCAATAATATGTTTCCAACTATCCGGTGAACTTTTGAAGCATTTCGTGTTTAATGGCGGAGCATGAAAATAAATATATTGAATTTCCTCAAGTTGGAATCGAACCCACAACCTGTCCTGCATACGGTCGCACGTTTGTGAGTCTGTACCACGACTGGCCTAGTACTGACAAGTTTTTAAATTGTTTCTTACTTATACAGATACCTATATATTTAATTTAAACGCATTTTACGCATCGCGTGGGATATACGGAGAAAATTGTTGGAGTGTCCATGCTAGATTGCGAAAGTTAACATCGTTATTTGTGTACTCAGATCGTGTAAAACAAAATAATATACTAACCATGATAGCATTAAAATTATCTTTTCATCGCTCCGGTAAACGTAGCGAGGCGTTAATTATGGAAGGAAGATGTATGTATAACCGTTAACTCTGCGTTTTCTCTGCTTTTTCTCTGATTTTTACGTTCCTCTTATGCAATAATATATGTGACGATGGCTAATGTCATAAAACTAAGTTAGTGCCTCTGCCGCTTGAAGTGGGAAAATAATAGATTAATCATTCAAATAATTGATTTCTCTTATAAGGGAATTTTGTAAATACACAACAATATTTGTTTCTGTGGTGAGGTTTTGGTTTTACACATAGCACTAACTATATAGAAGCTGTAGATGCCTAAGTAAATATATTTTATAAATGTTTTATATCTGAGACCTGTTGTGACGCAGATGCACAAAAGTTATGATTGTAAATGACAGGTTGTGGGTTCGATCTCTACTAGAAGTGAAATATTTATGATTCTGATAACAAGGCAAAGCGCGGCGTTGGGACCTGCCGCTCAACGCAATGCCTTACATTCGGCAGAAAGTGGAAAACGGAATGAAGTGACTTAACACTTGGTTCACAAGTTTCCTCTGCCTTTTCTGCCATGTGCAAGATACAGCGTGAAGCTGAAAAAATGTTTTATACAGTGTAGGAATTAGTGCTGCCCTACAGTCTCACCTAAGTTTGAACTACATTGTGTGCCATAGTAAAAGTATGAGTGCCGCGCAGCTTTGCCCGCTTGAACTGTATAAATATTTGTTTAATACAGAAATTCAAAACAACGTATTATTTTGAAGGCTTTAAAGGTGCTATTTTATATATATATATATATATATATATATATATATATATATATATATATATATATATATATATATATATATATATATATATATATATATATATATGTATATATATATATATATATATATATATATATATATATATATATATATATATATATATATATATATATATATATATATTCTTCACGCTGTATCCCGCACGAGGCAGGGTAGGCAGAGGGAACTCGGGAACCTACTGTTAAGACACTCCGTTCCACTTCCGTTCCCCACTTTTCGCCGAATTTGAGGTACTGCGTGTTGAGTGGCGGAACTCAACGCCGCGCTTTGACATATTACCAGAGCGAACAAATGAAACATTAAATATTTCATTTCCTCGACTGGGGATCGAACCCAGAACCTGTAGGTTACAGTCTTTAAAATATATGTTTTGTTAATACAAATATCCTATGTCCTTTCGAATACTTCTAAGAATATGTGTACAGTTTCATGGTAATCGGTTGAACTGTTTTGGCGTGAAAGCGAAACAAACAAACTTATATTCACATTTATAATGTTACTGTGAAGTGTCGAAACAAGATTTGCGTGATTGATAAACATCGAAATGGAAGCTTTCACATTTTTAATACTAATGACGGGATAGCATATCATTGTAAGCTCGATGATTGTGGATTCGATGCTCGCTCGGGGTTACGACATATTTCGCAGAGTTGAGTTACGCAGTGTAACATGCAATGTCGTGAATATATGTAGAATATGGAGCATAGAGTGTTGAGCAGCAAAACTATTCGACTTTTTTTTTGTTTAATTATTCATAGTGATAGAGAAAGTGAATCCGGTTAATATATTGATTGTTATTTTATTTAAATAATTTGAATTATTAGATTCATGGTAGCCCACTTTTACTTTTATTTGTAGGTATTATTTCTTCTTAAGGCACTCTTTTCTCTCTAAGACACTTCTGTCCCCCACTTTCTACCGAATTCTGGAGGCTTTGTCTGTTGATATATTACCAGAGCAAGAAAATGAAATTTTAAATATTTCGTTAACTCGTGTGGAGATCGAACTCACGACCCATCGCGTTTACAGTCACACACTTGTGCCATAGCATCACGACACACCTCATAGTTATGTTTTTTCCGTTTATAAGGCAAAATTTAATAGAAATCAACTATAATAATAGTATGAAAACAACTATAATATGAATCCCATATTTTGACGTATGTTTCTTACTTTTTTTGCGATAGTGATCATTTTTATAAGATTCGTTAATGTCGCCCACTCGATCCCTCCTTGCCTCATTCAACCGAGAAAAGACAGTATTCTACAAACAGTCTGTTCCGGGAGACATTCGAGAACACAATATCCATGGTGGTAAAGAAAGGTCACGTACAATGAGGATCTTTTAGAGGGCAGGTATGAAGAGGCTGTTTGTGGAAGAGGCGAGAGAGGTATGCAGAGAGCGTATATCGCTCTCTCATCTCCAACTACCCCTTTTGGGTTTTATGATATAAAAAACTAAATGTTTTACAATAATATATACAATTTAACAATTTAAAGTTTATTATGTTAAGTGAAGTCCTCAGCCTTAGATAACCGACCGGTCCCGAGTATTGCGACATGATACACCGTTGCTAATGCTTCTTACGAAAATTCTTTAAAATATACATATAGGGTTAACGCTTATACAATATTATGTTATTTTTTCCATCTAAACTATGGAATTATACAATTAATTTGTGTAAACATACATTTTAAATGATTCAAACGTTCAATTTTTGTCTTATATGATGGGTACCTTAAAAAGCGCACAAGTAGCTTCTCTGGTGTTACAGCGATGATCACTTTCCACCTGATGTATATTGCCCATATAAGAGTTAATTAATGTGGTTATGTTGCCCATAAACAAAGTTTGAATAGACTGGAATATTTTTTTTTAGTCATTAAACACGCCATGGCTCAATTCGACGTACACGGAAAACGGAGTGTCTTCACTAGGTCCTCGTGTTCCCTCTGTCTAACCTGCTGTGAGCGGGATACAGCGTGAATCTAAAATCTTCTCTGGTATCTCATTCTACGACAAAATCAACGATTTAAAAAAAAATACAGTTGTTACTATAGGGACAAGTACTTTAAAAAACGTTTTTGCCAACCCTACATCAATGTTAAGTCGAGGTTGCGCTGTATTGCCTATAATCAACGTACATAACCTTAAAAATATGAATATATTAAATTATATACATCAGTTTATATAATATGTATTCAGCTTTAAGCTGTATCCCACACATGGCAGGTTAGGCAGAGGGAACTTGGGAACCTAGTGTTAAGATACTCCGTTCCGTTCTCCACTTTCCGCTGAATTCGAGGCATTGCATGTTGAGTGGCGGAACTCAACGCCGCGCCCAGCCATGTCATCAGAGCGAAGAAATAAAAATATAAATTATTTAATATGAAAATATTGAATATTTTATTTTCTTGAGTGGGGATCGAACCCACAACCCGTTGGGTTTAGTCAAGCCCTTTTGTCCCTACGCCATGACATTTTTCTATAAAATATGTATTTTTTAGAATTTATATATAAATAAGAAATTATAAATATATACTAATTAAATTAATAGTCTGATTTTCATAAAGCATAGCATAAGAATCACTGCCATAAACAAGGCTTTTGTTTAAAGCAACCGTTCCCAAATCGGCTCCTACATTCAGGAGCTACAGTGCAACAGACAGACACACATATAAACAGCCCGTCTGTTCAAACCTAACATCCCTATATGTATTTGCGTCTTGGCTTAATCAATTTTAAATTCAAGTAAATTACTAGATGTATACAAGTATGAACTATCTTTACTTATAAGGTATTACATATATATAAAAATGATTTAAGATTTATTAGTAATCGTGGCGCAGCGGCACAAGTATGTGTGACTAACGTGCACTAACGGCAGATTGTGAGTTCGATTCCCACTTGAGGTAATAATATATTTAATATTTTCAATTTAAATATTTTTTTTTCATATCTTCGCTTTGATAACAAAGCAAAGCGCGGCGTTTAGTTTCGCCATTTAAGTCGGAATACTTAAAAAATCGGAGGATCTTCGTTTATTGTTTTTTATACCCTTTAAAAACTTTCCCAGCGGCTTAATGTTGAAGGGTTGGACAGATTGTTCGTACGATCTCACTCAAGAATCGAATCCACAACCTGTCACGTTACTTATGACAGGCTTTATATATTATTTTTAAATATAATTTTGATATTCTTACGATGTTCCAGTACGAAGACCTTCTGATACCGTATATGTATGTATGTATGTATAATTTAATATAACTCGAGACCGGTGCTATCACAGCTGCCAAGGTCTGAGATTTCATTCAAAACATTTTAATTTGTCAGTCAATGTCATTGTTGGTAATGTCGTTTGTTACATAAAAGTTATACGCTAAATTAATATTTATTTATCCAGATTTTATATATACCTATATGGTGTCTTATTATAACTTCATTCCATTTCAGGGAATCGAACCTGTCACATTACAATCGCACACTTGGGCCCCTGCGTCTATAATTATATAATTAAATAAATTGTACGTTTAGGCACGCATCTAATGATCATAAACAGTACACAAATTGATGTCCTTTGCGGGAGTTAAACTTGTGACCTCCGTCTTACTACAACCAGATAAGTATAAGGAAAAAAACCTAGCGGAAAATTTCTCTTTTTAAGCCAAGGATACGTATTTGTTTTTGTTTACAATTAAAAAATATATATATTTTGCAATACAAAAATAAACAATGATTTTATCGCTTCGAACGTCAGAAGCTATACTTCATACGACTCAGAAGTACATACAAAGTGAAAGGCAAAAAATATACTTATAATAATTGACATAAATACCGTCTGATAAATGTTCGTAATGTATTTTTCACTTGCGTCGCGGTACAAAAAGTTTCTCGAACCCAGTTTGCGCGGCCACTTTTTGTGCTCGCTCACTGTGGAAACACGGTTAGTGGTTTTTTATGATACACTGCAGATGACTTTGTGTTGATTGGTGGTCATATGGAAGGTGGAAAGGTTAGGTTAGGTAGTGGTTACAGGTTCGATGACAACGCGTAGAATGATTAAAATCTAATAAATTTATTCAATATAAGATGTTACATATTTATTTTGTGAACGTCAAATAATTTACCTCAGGTTAACTAGTAAGTTACTGTCTCAGACCTAAGAATACTTCAACATTTCTATACTTTAAAACTATTAAATAAGGTTAAGGAGCTTGATTAAATGCGTCATTCTCAGAAAACATAATTGTAAAATTATTTTTGTAGTGAATAGTGACATAGGCTGAGGGAACCCTAAGTTAAGTAAGTGTCAAGACATTCCCATTAAAACACTTCCGGTCCAACTTCTCGCCGATTGGAAGATTATTGAACACACAAGTGTTTGGCAACAATCCTACAACATTTAGTGTTTGTTTTATTTAAATTTATTATCGGTCGGTATAATTTATTATCATGTACATATATATATATATATATATATATATATATATATATATATATATATATATATATATATATATATATATATATATATATATATATATATATGTATATATATATATATATATATATATATATATATATATATATATATATATATATATATATATATATATATATATATATATATATATATATATATATATATATATATATATATATATATATATATATATATATATATATATATATATATATATATATATATATATATATATATATATATATATATATATATATATATATATATATATATATATATATATATATATATATATATATATATATATATAAATATCATAAGTGATTATTATATAAGTATTGTAAAGACACGAGGTATAATAATAGGAGGATAAGTGAACGTTATAAAATACTGACAAAAGCTATTTATATTATTATTTGTATGGTAATTAAGTCGGAAATTGTACCATTTATTAATTTGTTCAGGTAATTGCGGGTTCGGTTACCGGTTATACTAAAAAAAACACATTATACGTTTATTAATGTAGTGGGACCCTAAATAGTGTTCCTTTTTTATTTTTGTATGTCTGTTTAACTCTCTGTCTGTGCGGTTGTGTCTGTGCGCTAAGAAATGGCTAACCAAATTAAAAGCAGTTTTCTCTATTGTATTTTGGCAACCTTCCTTCAACATTTAGTGTTTGTTTTATTTCAATCTTAACTATTTTACGCATTTTACTTACGTATTTTTTAAGTTATTAGTATACTATGATTATAAATAATAAAGAAAATTTAAGTTTTACATCGATACCGTCGTAGCGCAATGGTACAGTTTAAGGTCACACGGCAGTTGTACTTTCGATTCTCCATCATTTTAAATAAAATATTTTATATAGAATTATGGTAACAAAGCGCAGTACGTTGTTTATTCATGCCTTGAATATTGGGCGTTGCATAGTGTGTGTGCTTAACAGCTGGTTCCCTCTTTTATAAAAGGGTTTACAGAAAAAAGTGCAACCAAATAAATAGTATTCTCTCTTGCCAAACGATAATTCTTACGAGTTGTCTTTGGGTAGCGGAAATTGGTAAAAATCTCCCTACAGAGATGCTAACAACATAAATAAGTTGTAACAAGAGTATAAGAATTTCGGCGGAGCTTGGTGAGAGCGAATGGCTTAGTTGGTCAGAGCGCTGGAACGGTATTCCAGAGGCGCGGGTTCAAATCCTGCTTCGTTCAAAATTTTTATACGCTTTTTAAATTTAAGTTTAGTATTTTCTGTCCTAAGTGTGGAATAACACTTTAAAACATAGTAAAAATATATTTTTAATTTTTACTATTGCTTACCGTATACTTCTATACATTTAACATTTTTATTTCTTCGATCTGGTGACAAAAGATATACTTAACTTACCGAATATATAGCACGTACTTACCTTATGGGAGTTACATATTTGCGAAAAAAATCCCAATCGCTGGTAAAAAAAATGATTGACAAAATGACAATACAATGAGACAAGATATGAAACAAAAAAATATATAATAATATAGTAGTTTAAGCATTAAAAGACAAAATCTTTGTAACCTTGTGGCTCAGTTCAAGGTGGTAATATTCTGACGCATGACGTTGCCACAACACAGACGTGAAACATTATTGATTTATAAGAAACTATATATATTTATATTTATATTTATTTATTCTTCACGCCGTATCAAGCATAGTAGGGTAGGCAAAGGGAAGCTGGGAACCTAGGGTAAACACAGCGATTCCATTAAAGACTTTGTTCCCTACTTTTTGCCGAGTAGCGGAATTCAACGCCGCGCTTTGCCTCAACAACAGACGGGCAAATGATCAAATGATGAAATATTAATAAAAAAGCTTATTTTTGCTCCTGCGCCGCGATAGCCCTCACAAATATAAATTATATGAACATAGATAGTATAAAGAGGATTTCGTAATAAACATTCTTAATATACTTAAGGAATAATATAAACGAGTAAAACTAAGGGAGGCTGTACATTTAAAATTTTAGTCAATTTTTTTAAAATATACATATTTTCTTTAATTCATAGTAGACTATAGTTTATCATAGCTAGTGTTACTGCAGTTAAATAATACTGCATTATAGCGTAATACTACGGATTAAGACAGATTTATACATTTAGTTGCGTAACAAGTTTAGAGTAAAGATAAGTAAAGAGATGCTTGTATTTTACACTCAAGGGATTTCGTTAATTTTGCTTTATATTAAAGGAAGAAAGTTTAAAATACCAACTAAGATATAAATGTGAAATGAGAGCTAAGTTCAATATTTAATAATATAGCGGTCTCGGCTTTATCGATTAAAGAATGTATATCGAAGCCAAGTTATGTATTCAATCGGGATGTAATTTAACCTCAATATTTGACTTGGCTATTTTTTACCATAATATGTCCTCGTAGTTTTACATTTCAAGTGAATTCATAACTTAGCACCCATATAGAACCCAATTGCTTTGTCAGCAAAGTCTAAGACCACCCAATAATATAAAAATTACTAATTTCTTAATTGTGCTTTTAGTAGGACCAAATATATATAGATAGATAAGGGGCCGTCCATTAGTCACGTGATGTTTTTTGTAGCAATATTTACCTTTTTAAAACTGAAACGCGATGGCTGTGAGTTTGATTCCCGGTCGGGGGATAATAAAAAGACAGAACACGGCGTAGAACTGCGCTACTATATATTACGCAATATTATAAAAATTTTGGCGAAAAGTGGGGAAATGGAGTGTCTTATCACTAGGTTCACTTTTATACAGTTAAGTATATAAATTTTATCATATAACTTACTGTAGGTACTCTTAGTTGCTTTTGATTAAATGAAATTATATTAAGTCGTACATTCTGGAAATACCTTGAATTTATCAAGGCGCTTAAACAAGTTTCGGTTGTAAGTGCCTACAATAGTTTTAATATTTAATAATTTCTCATGTTTCATATTTGGACTAGTCATAGCCCGCAACGTTGTTTACGTGAGCTGTTAAATTACCTCTCTATGACTCGCCTTCTGTATTGATGACAATAATGTGAATTTGTATATAATTGTTAAAATTAAACGTCCCGTTGAGATCTTGCTGGTTCTTCTCAGGTCTGAGGCAGTAACAGGTTCAAAAAACAAACTTGTACTTTCTTATTTTGAATAAAATAAATTCAAGTAATAATTTTGAGGAGTTCTTTTGTTAGCCTTCCCTTCTACTACCTACATGCAAAGTTTCAAATTTCTAAGTCTAGTGAGGTTAGACGTCGCCAGACGGCGCAAGGTCGAATGGGACTGCCGGGCTGATCGTGCTCAACTGTTCCCCACTTTCCGCCGCATTTGAGGCATTACGTGTTGAGTGGCGGAACTCAACGTCACTTCCCTTTGTTACCAGTGGTAATGAACCATAATATTGCATATTCAAGTGGAAATCGAACGCAGAACCTCTCGTCTTTACAGTGACACGCTTTAGCGCCAAGACAGGCCTCTTGATAGATGTTTAAATGTTATTTTCCACTCACTTAAAACAATAAGTTTCATCTTCATCGGTCTAGTATATAATTAAGTGAAGACTAATGGATGTCGGATCAGTAGATCATTAATATTATAAAGATCTACACTGTATATGGCCACTGTAATGGTGTATTACATTACGTACGTCATTGTTTTAAACGATAAAACTATGAACATTGAGTTAAATTGGATAATTGATAAGTTATTATTGCACTGTTCGTACTCTGTTGAGTGTCTGGCGATTTAAGCGATGGTTGTCAGTTCGATTCTGTTTTTGGGGCAATGCGCATAATGCTCAAGATTTTTCATTAGGATCTGCAGCTCGAAGATACAAAACATACTTACATTTTAATTAACTAAATTTAAATTAGTGACGTTTAAATATAACGTTTGTATGATAAATCACACTTCATGCTAATACGTTCTTTGAAATAGCATCATATGTTTAGAGTAATTGTGACTTTTATAGACGTTACGTTATATCTACCGCTAGTTTTAACTACGCAATTATATATGGATTATTATTATGTGCGGGATAGAGCGTGAAGGTAATTACATTTTAATATTATGCCATTTAAACCTTCACGCTGTATCCCGCAAGTTATCATGCAATGAGGCCCTGAGACGTGTAAATGCATTTGTTACGATACGAGGCACAACCGCAACTGGCAGAAGTCTAGTGTGTCAGAATGACAGTTGACACTAGTCAACTGTCATTCTGACATGTGTCACGATTATTAATTCCCACTACCTTACCTTTACTTCCGTATAAGGATTGGCAGAGGGAACCTAATGTTATAAGCACGTCTACTTCCACCTAAAGGCCGGCAACGCTCCTGTTACTCCCCTGGTTTTACACGGTGCCGTGGGTGGCGGTGATCACTCACGATCAGGTAACCCGTACGCGAGATTGCCTTAACTTTATCTTAAAAAAAAAAAAAAAAAAAAAAAAACTTGACGCTACATGTTGTTTTGTTACTAAGGCGAGTGAATAAAAATAATTCATCGAAACTAACAACCTATCGCGCTTAGAGTCACATGCTTGTACCTCTGTGCCACGACAGGAACCAGGAGAGTTTATTGGAACCTGAATACCAAATACGAAAATAAATAAAGACATTGATAGCTGCATTTCAAGTAACTAGTGGCATTTTACGGCGCCGAGGGGCACAAGCGTTTCCCAATTGAGGAAAACGAATTATCTAATATTTTTATTTCTGAGGCAAAGCGCGGCGTTGAGTTCCGCCGCTCACCACGCAACGCCTTAAACGCAGCGCCTTAAATATGGCAAAAGTGGGAAAAACAAGCGTTTGGAAAATGGAAAAAATGTGAATAAAAGAACAAATAAAAGAACAAATGTGTTAAAATAGGTTCCCAAGTTCCCTCTGCCTAACCAGCTATGAGTGACATTTAGCGTGAAGCTACAAAAAAAAATATGTACATTGGAAGCTTTTATATAATTTATCGTTTGTTTGTGACTCCTCAGACCTCTGCTCACTTATTATATGGGTCGAATATGATAATGATATGCGTTGTTTGTCATGTGCGTCATTAATATCTCTAAATAAAAAATAACAGGTTCACGCCATGTCTCTTATAGCAGGGAAGGCGGAGGGAACCTAGTGCTAAGTATGTACCACACGCAATGTCTAATTATCAATACATTGCTAGACTTCTTTTCTTTCCTGGATAGATTTAAAGAAGAGTGTTGAAAAGACTTATTCAGAGAGTTAAGAAGTCAGATTCCTAGTACTATAGGAACGTACATATGAATAATATGAATATATATAATAAATTATTTGTTTATTTTGTATATTTTTTCTTAACAGAAACAAAATAGATATATAAAAATTAGGTTTTTTTTTTTTCAAAATGAATCCAATGAATTCTCATTTCGTACTCTAATACTATCTATTTCTTTTATCACGCTGTATCTCGCACGAGGCAGGGTAGGCAGAGGGAACCCGGGAACCTAGTGTTAAGACACTCCGTTCCACTTCCGTTCCCCAATTTCCGCCGAATTTGAGACATTGCGTGTGGAGTGGCGGAACTCAACGCCGAGCTAAAAAAATATCTAGATAGTATTAGATATTAGTTAATGTTAATATTATAAATGTGAACGTTTGTCAAGGTGGCTGTTTGTTCCGTTTTCACGTAAAAACTGCTGAGCAGATTTAGATGAAACTTTGCAGTAACTTAACTTATACATCAGAATAGCACATAGGCTAAAATGTATGTAAAAAATATAATAATTATAGCTACAATATATGCTATAACAATAAATCCAAGCGAGTGAAATCGTGTTTTGGTAGTAATATTAACAAATATCAATTTAAATTCCATCGTTTCATAAAGAGGTTCGTGTTAGCTGATTTGCATCTAATGTAAATGTTTTTCCTCTACGTTTTATATTCTTTGTACGAATATTTACAATATTGCTGTCAACATTTTAATTGAAGTTAAATGTCAAAATTATTTAATGGTTAGTTACTAGAAATGTATTTTTAGCTTCACGCTGTATCCCGCACAGGGCAGGGTAGGCAGATGGAAGAGAGAGAAAGAGAGAGAGCTAAGTGTTAAGCAGTGTCTTAATACCAAGCGTTCCTCACTTTCACTTTGGAATAAAAAAGGAATTCTAGACGGTATATTATTTCAGACATTACGAGTAGTGTCACATGTAGACAGGGTATACATAGTGTATACAGAGTCTCAAAATGGAGAACGAGAGATGTAACACTATCTTACGTGACGTTTCCTATCTCAGTACAGTAAAGAGAATAGAGATAAGAAATATAGTTTTTTTTATATTTGCCCATTTACTATATAATATTTAGTAGGCAAACTGGAAGACCTAGTGTTAAGACACTCTGTCCCTAAAAGTGGAATTAATTAATTGCCTCGAATGGGAACCGAACCCACAACCTTTAAGTTCATTTATATATTTGTGCACAGTGTTATTTACACAATATAAAATTGTTTGCCTGTATGTTTGTCCGAGCTTATCGCCGGAACAGCTACACCGAATTTTATAGAATATTAATTACAATTTGTTAAACGTATATCAGTATAGATAATGATAATAAAATAATTAATAAATTATCTCCAAATACATTTAAATGATATATAAATAAACATTAGTTAAATGAAGCGGGTGAAGGTGCTAGTAATAAAATTAGTACGAGTACAAGGACTTCCCGGGTAATTAGTAAACGTGTTGTACACGTTTTTATATATATTATATAAATATTGTAGTTAAAAACTATAAAAAATCAAATACTGATTAAGTATATAACTAGAGTAAATACGTAACGTAAATACTAAACTTAAAGTTAAAAAGCGTATAAAAATTTTGAACGAAGCAGGATTTGAACCCGCGCCTTTGGAATACCGTTCCAGCGCTCTGACCACTAAGCCATTCGTTCTCACCGAGCTCCGTCGAAATTCTTATACGCTTGTTACAACTTATTTTTGTTGTTAGCATCTCTGTAGGGAGATTTTTACAAATTTCCGCTACCCAAAGACAACTCATAACAATTATCGTTTGGCAAGAGAGAATACTATTTACTTTTTAATATTTTTACTATGTTTTAAAGTGTTATTCCACACTTAGGACAGAAAATACTAAACTTAAAGTTAAAAAGCGTATAAAAATTTTGAACGAAGCAGGATTTGAACCCGCGCCTCTGGAATACCGTTCCAGCGCTCTGACCACTAAGCCATTCGTTCTCACCGAGCTCCGTCGAAATTCTTATACGCTTGTTACAACTTATTTTTGTTGTTAGCATCTCTGTAGGGAGATTTTTACAAATTTCCGCTACCCAAAGACAACTCATAAGAATTATCGTTTGGCAAGAGAGAATACTATTTACTTTTTAATATTTTTACTATGTTTTAAAGTGTTATTCCACACTTAGGACAGAAAATACTAAACTTAAAGTTAAAAAGCGTATAAAAATTTTGAACGAAGCAGGATTTGAACCCGCGCCTCTGGAATACCGTTCCAGCGCTCTGACCACTAAGCCATTCGTTCTCACCGAGCTCCGTCGAAATTCTTATACGCTTGTTACAACTTATTTTTGTTGTTAGCATCTCTGTAGGGAGATTTTTACAAATTTCCGCTACCCAAAGACAACTCATAAGAATTATCGTTTGGCAAGAGAGAATACTATTTACTTTTTAATATTTTTACTATGTTTTAAAGTGTTATTCCACACTTAGGACAGAAAATACTAAACTTAAAGTTAAAAAGCGTATAAAAATTTTGAACGAAGCAGGATTTGAACCCGCGCCTCTGGAATACCGTTCCAGCGCTCTGACCACTAAGCCATTCGTTCTCACCGAGCTCCGTCGAAATTCTTATACGCTTGTTACAACTTATTTTTGTTGTTAGCATCTCTGTAGGGAGATTTTTACAAATTTCCGCTACCCAAAGACAACTCATAAGAATTATCGTTTGGCAAGAGAGAATACTATTTACTTTTTAATATTTTTACTATGTTTTAAAGTGTTATTCCACACTTAGGACAGAAAATACTAAACTTAAAGTTAAAAAGCGTATAAAAATTTTTATACGCTTTTTAACTTTAAGTTTAGTATTTTCTGTCCTAAGTGTGGAATAACACTTTAAAACATAGTAAAAATATTAAAAAGTAAATAGTATTCTCTCTTGCCAAACGATAATTCTTATGAGTTGTCTTTGGGTAGCGGAAATTTGTAAAAATCTCCCTACAGAGATGCTAACAACAAAAATAAGTTGTAACAAGCGTATAAGAATTTCGACGGAGCTCGGTGAGAACGAATGGCTTAGTGGTCAGAGCGCTGGAACGGTATTCCAGAGGCGCGGGTTCAAATCCTGCTTCGTTCAAAATTTTTATACGCTTTTTAAATTTAAGTTTAGTATTTTCTGTCCTAAGTGTGGAATAACACTTTAAAACATAGTAAAAATATTAAAAAGTAAATAGTATTCTCTCTTGCCAAACGATAATTCTTATGAGTTGTCTTTGGGTAGCGGAAATTTGTAAAAATCTCCCTACAGAGATGCTAACAACAAAAATAAGTTGTAACAAGCGTATAAGAATTTCGACGGAGCTCGGTGAGAACGAATGGCTTAGTGGTCAGAGCGCTGGAACGGTATTCCAGAGGCGCGGGTTCAAATCCTGCTTCGTTCAAAATTTTTATACGCTTTTTAACTTTAAGTTTAGTATTTTCTGTCCTAAGTGTGGAATAACACTTTAAAACATAGTAAAAATATTAAAAAGTAAATAGTATTCTCTCTTGCCAAACGATAATTGTTATGAGTTGTCTTTGGGTAGCGGAAATTTGTAAAAATCTCCCTACAGAGATGCTAACAACAAAAATAAGTTGTAACAAGCGTATAAGAATTTCGACGGAGCTCGGTGAGAACGAATGGCTTAGTGGTCAGAGCGCTGGAACGGTATTCCAAAGGCGCGGGTTCAAATCCTGCTTCGTTCAAAATTTTTATACGCTTTTTAACTTTAAGTTTAGTATTTTCTGTCCTAAGTGTGGAATAACACTTTAAAACATAGTAAAAATACGTAACGTAACATTACTTTTGTAAGAGAAAACATACAGCGTGGACCCAAGAAAAATTATAAATAAAAAAAATCTTCTTTTCGTCCACCTCAGATGGATCTAGAAAAAAGAAGGTAACTTTCGCTCTCCATTGTTTATCTAATTTAAGGCATTACGTTGAGTGGTAGAACTCCAGAGCGAAACAATGATAATATTAAATATTACATATCTACGAGCCGGGATCGAACCGACAACTTATAGCGTTTACAGTCGCAAGTTTGTGCCCTGCGCCACGACGGTCCTCATATAAATGAGTAATATACATAATAAATGAATATATTTCATTACGTAATATTATATTTAAATATATTCTCATTTGTATCGTAAACAAGCTATATTATATTTTGCGAGCGTAACAGTAATAAGATGCTAAGTTGGAAGTGACGTCAATCATAAGTACAAGTGTTACTGCCGTCATGCAGCCGTGCTGAGAATAAAGGCGTTGGTGGTACTATAGTTGGATTTTTTCAGTATGTTTTTTTTTATCTGTAAACACGTGGTTTTTTTAGCTTCACGCTGTATCCCGCACATAGCAGGCTAGGCAGATGTCACTTGGAAAACTAGTGTTCGGTTCTTCATTTTCCGCTGTACTGTAGAGGTATTGGTTTTAAAATGGCCTCAAATGGTCGCGTTTTACTTGTTACTAGACCGAAGAAATGAAAATATTAAATATTTCTCATAAATATTTCTAATGGAACCCACCATATATCCCGGTTACAGTCTGCCGCTGCGCCACGACAGGCCTCAACTTCTAAACTTGTGTATAACATTTAAAAAAATACAAAAAAATAATCACGATTTGCCGAATTGACAGGCCATTGGCGCCGATTGAATTTACTACAAACGATTAATATGTTCTCGACGTCTTCAACGTTGTCATTATGTGTGGCACGTCGTCTAGCATCTATAATTCAGAGGTTGCTCTCGGCTGTATCGCATTAAGCTACTGTTTTTTTTATCTTCACGCTGGAACCCGCACATGGCATAGTACACAAAGGGAACTTGGGAACCTAGAGCTAAGATACTCCGTTTCGTTTCTCCCACTTACCTCTTAATTTTAGGTATTGCGTGTTGAGTGGCGGAACTCAACGCCGCGCTTTACCTTGTTCTCCGAAGTGTAGAAAAGAAAATATTAAATATTTTATTTCCTCGAGTGAAGATCAAACCCTCAACCTGTCGTTTACAATCGCACAATTGTGCCCTTATGCCATATTAGGCCTCAGCTACTGTACTATTATATTATAGTTAGTAGAAATCGTTTGCTTTGTAGGAAGTGGGCATCGAATCCAAGAACGTTCCATTTATAGTAAGCAGTCGTCCCATACGGCTCTACCGGCTCCAAATACATATATACTATGTATATGTACATACTATAAAATTATTTATACGTATGATGTATAAGGTAAAACGCGGCGTTGAGATCCGCCACTTAATATACATTTTCTCAAATTTGGCAGAAAGGGGTGAACAGAAGTGAAACGGAGTGTCTTAACACTAGGTTCCCATGTTCCCTCTGCCTACTGTGCCATGTGCGGGATACAGCGTGAAGCTGAGTATCAGACAGTATATGTATGTCTGTTTGCCTATATGTAAGTTTTTCTAGATTTTTTTTTTTGCCAAATGACATTTTACTCGTATGTTAATTAGAAGTAAATTTAGAAAAACATCCAATTTTTTTTATGTATATGACATACCTGTGTTTATTAGTTCTTTTTGATCGTAGTATATTATTGATCGTTTTCCGTCTTATTGGACAGAGATATATTTTAGGAAATAAAATATTGAGGTAAAATAAATTATATTTGTTAGTTTCAAAATAAATGTCGTCAGGTTATAACGAAGGATGATACATAAATAGATGAGGTGTGTCGTGGCGTAGGGGCACAAGCTTGACACTGTAAACGCGACAGATTGTGAGTTCGATGCCCAGTCGAGAAAGCCTCTTGAGGAAATGAAATATTAAATATTTTCATTTCCTCGCTCCGCTAACGAGGCAAAGGACGGCGTTGAAATCCGCCACTCAACACGCAATACCAGAATCAAAAGATAAGTATACGCTTTTTCCTACTAAGTATTAGAAGTGATATAGACTGTACCCGGAGATATAAATGATATGAGCCTAAACTCGGGATATTTCCTTGTAACCAATTCAATTATTATGACCAGTCAGAAAAGTCAGTCGGAAAAGTCCCGGTTGAATGATATGTTATTGTATTGTTTTTTAAATTACGTATTACTGCCAACATACTCTATATTACAGCCTCTTAGATTTTATGACATAGTTACATAGATACTATTTGAATCCAGAAGAGGCAATACCTCCTTTGGCGAAAGTGGGGGACGAAAGTTTCAAATAGGTACGGTGTGTACACTGAACCACCGCGTTCTCTCTGCCTACCGTGCTCTATGCGGGATAAAGCGTGAAGCTAAAAATTGTAAATTCAAAATGTCTAGAACAATCTCAAACCGCTCGTCTTAGGGTCAAGGAGACACGTCGCGTGTTTAACTAAACACGTGAGGAAACGAGAACTGCCAAGATGCCTGTGATATCATTGAAGGCATTTATTCACGCTTTGCGACTTTTTAATACTCATTCGTAGATAAAAAATATGGAAATCGTAACGTATTTTTTACCTGATGTCGACGCGAAAGAGGATATTGTGTTTGTTAGTCGATGTATGTATGTTTTGTTTCTTCTGGGTTACGTTGTAGGTTCATGTTTTTGCAATTTTAGTTAAAGTTTTACTTCAAATGTTTATAATTTCCTTTAGTTAGATAGCTATACTAACTAAGAAAGTTCCTGAGATTAACGCTATTATACAAACAAACCGTTCGCCTTTTAGTATTAGTATGAATGTATAGAAAATAGGCGTGAGCATCTGATTTTTCTTATAAAATATTTCTGTCCCAGATTGGGAATCAAATTCTTGACCTCCTTCTTAGGTGACTTAGTTTGTAATGTCTTTGATTTTCGCGATATTTACACATTTTAAATGAAACACTTTTAACCGGATTAATCGCGTATATTGATTTTTAAACATGTTTTTTTGGAAACCCGACGTTTCGAACACTTTACAGTAGCCCGTGACCACGGACTACTGTAAAGTGTTCGAAACGTCGGGTTTCCAAAAAACATGTTTTAAAAGTGTTTCATTTAAAATGTGACGTAGGTACTTGAACGCGCAATATAATCTGTGGTACCTACTGCAATAAATCAGTGATGCTGTGCGGATGTGATGTTACGTAAATGTTTTTTATTATATATAAAATATTTTAAAAAGATAAAAATTAAATAATATAAATATAGCAGCTGTTTTATAACGTCCTTTGAATTTTAAATTTTAGTTTAATTTTATTTTAAATTTTAGTTACATACAAATAAAATTTGCACTAATATTTTTAATATCTCTCTTGTATATATAAGTATTCCATAACACTGTGATATAATTTTTCTACATACATCTATTAATTTTGTATTGTATATGTTAAATTTAGGCGTGGCCTGTCGTGGCGCAGCGGCTCAAGCTTGTGACTGAAATCTATTGGCTGTGGGTTCGATCCCCACTCGAAGAAATGAAATATTATATATTATATAATCTCATTTCTTCACTCTGGTAATAAGGTAATAAGGCAAAGCGCGGCGTTGAGTTCCGCCACTCAACACGCAATGCCTCAAATTCGGCGGAAAGTGGGGAACGGAAGTGGAACAGAGTGTCTTTACACTAGGTTCCCGGGTTCCCTCTGCCTACCCTGCCTCGTGCGGGATACAGCGTGAAGCTGAAAAAAATAATCTTCGCTCTGGTAAGAAAGCAAAGCACGGCGTTAAATAATTAAATTGAAAATATTAAATAATTTATTTCCTCGAGTGGGGATCGAACCCACAACCTATGACTTACATTCGCACGCTTGTGCCGCTGCGCCACGACAGGCCTCATAAAATTAGACTAGACTAGTTGACTTTATATTCCTGAAATTGGTACAGAACCCTCGGTTGGCGAAACCGACTCGCACTTGATTATATTTTTACAACAGTAAGTTGTTTATGTATAGATCGTGATACATTTTGTATAATTGCCTTATTGTATTCTGTTGCAGGATTTCTTCTAGGATGTTAAGTAATACATTTTCTATAAGATAATTATCTCAACATTTGTCATTAATTTATATAGTAATTGCAGTTGGTCATGTAAAATAAATTAATCTGTGATGCTGATTAGTTAAAAGTTTAGTGAGGAGTCACTCCATTTGGTATGTTCTGTGACGGTTGACGTTTCAATGTCCTATTTTTTATGTTCCTAATAAATATATTTATCCATGTGTTAATATTAATATATTGGTTGATGTGTGCCTAATTTGTGTCTAAAAACCCACTACTTCAATTTGGCCAAGTGTTTTTAGATTTTGAACTGTTTAGCTAGTCATCATGAAACATTTTTTTTATGGATAAAACACGGCAAATGAGCGTAAAGTTCACCTGATGGTAAGTTATTACCGTCGCCCACTGCCCTGTGTAACTCCAGAGGAGCTACAGGAGCGTTGCCGATCCTTAAGATGGATGGGCACTGGGGCCCGGCATTACCCAATACGAAACGTAATGGCCAAGGCCACTACTGACAACATCAGTACCAGAGTGAAAAAAACCAAACATAGCTTAGAAACACTGTGATGAACCAGTATTTTGATTTAAATTTCTTTACTAATATAATTTCTTTACTTTAGGACCACGATGCTCTACACAGACAGGTAAAACTAATAACACCTCTTTTTGTGTCGGATATGTCTGCTCCAAAAGTTACGGTCCCTGCATGCCCTTTTTGTATTGTCTATTGTCATCAACCTTTTCTTCAATGCCCTACGGGTGCTCTCATGCTTTTTACGAAAGCTTCCAGTATTATTTATAATATTCTCGAAAGTTACCGCTTCAATTTTTTTTAGATATTCATTCATCGGGTCTAATATTTCGAAATCTTTTAGGCTTTTGTTAATAACTACTTTATTTTCCATTACGAACATTCAGTCTTCGTGTTAACGCACTCAGCTTATTTTTTTAATCATTGGAAAGAGCGAAGCGAATCGAAGTTAAACCCCCTTATTTGATACACTATATAAATATTCTTGTGTTGGAGTATTTTGAAATGAGCTATGGTGGTCTAGTGCTTGCTCAAATATTTGAACATGATATTTGAATAGCAACCAATGATGTAGCGGCCATCGTGGCGCAGCATTGTACACAGTTATAGGTTCAATTCCCACTTTGGGGCCGTAAAAGAAGACACGGCGTTTAGTTATACCACTCAACACGTCTTAACATTAGATTCCTTCTGCCTACCCTGCCACGTGTACAGAAGCGTGAAAAAAACAATAATATATACTTTATCAAATTAAACTATGATTATTTTTTTTAAATTTAATCCTCATGTAGGTATATAAAAAACAGGTTGTAACGACTCAAGTACTTAATGAGTTAGTTTTTCCGCTTTTGACGTTGAGTTCAAAAAGGTTGAAGTGAGTCATAATAAATTAAATTGTAATTATATATATTTATAAAATAATTATTGTTACGTTCTCGATATCTCTTCTTTGAGGTTACTTTAACTTATCTATGGAAAATATTATATTTTGATTTACAATGTATTCCGAAAATGGCAGGGTTTAGACACGTTAATGAAATTTATGTTAATTTATTATAGAAATACGAGGAAAAGCGCGGCGTTGAGCTCCGCCACGTAATACGCAATGCATCAAGTACAGCGGCAAGTGGGACACGGATCGGAGTGTCTTAACACTGAGTTCTCAAGTTCTCTCTGTCTACCATGCTAGCGGGGCATAGCGTGAAGCTATAAGGCTATATACAGCCTGATTTCAAGTCAACTTGAATTTAATTATACAGTCCACGTTTCAATAAGTTATACCTGAATATTGATAAGTTGTTAATACACTATAAATTAAATAATAGTAGCGTTAAAATTGACATGCAAAGCTGCTACAGTAATCGATCGAGCATTACCAATGTATCTAAAGGTGACCTGTGTCACATTGTGTGTGGTATTCAGAATTTTTTTTGGTAAGAAGCTACTGTTTTTTTTTAAAGATACGTATTTATCTTTAAGATATATTCTAAAATGTGTTTAAAAGAAGTAAACAATATATTTTATGGACAAGACAAGGCCAACGAGCGTACGGGTTACCCGATGGTAAGTGATCACCGTCGCCCACGGCACCGTGTAGCAAGAGAGGAGCTACAGGAGCGTTGCTGGCCTTTGAGGTAGATGGGCACCGTGGCCCGGCATTATCCAATGCGAAACACAGTCGCTGAAGCCACTACTGAACGCCGGTTTCAAATGCTGGGGGTGGTAATAATCTGATCGAGTCGGCCCATGCGTGTTGCCATTGCTGACAGCGTGACTCTCCCACACGTAACGTAACGTAACCTAACTGTCACTACCTCGTCTTGTGTATAAAGTGCTTGTAGATCTCACACTGCTAATCCATAACATAGTTAGGAAGCATTGAGATGAATAAGTCTTTATAATAAGAAACCAAGTACAAATCGGTTCATTCATTCAGGAGTTAAAGTGCTACAGACAGACAGACATATCAAACCTAAAACAACCTTCTTGCATCGCAGATTAATAAATTTTGGTCAATATTAAAGCTAAAATATTGTATCTTTTAAAAAAAAATATTTCTAATCAATTAATAAATACTTTGCGTTTTTGAGGTTAAGTACAAAGAATAAACTAACAAGTGTTTCCGTTAGTTAGTTTGGTGACGGGATACAATACAATACCTCCTTATATTAGTTTTAAAATATTATTATAGAGATATTTATTAAACAATCTCCGTTATCTATACATTGAGATAAAAATGACAACTGAATCATTCTGTCCATACAGTGAATCACAATGTAAACTATCGTTCAATGTTCACACACAATGGATGATTAATGGTAAAGATATTACTAAATATTATTGTTACGTTCATATATAGTAAGTTAAATCCTTGCTAAGCGCGGCGATAAGTTCCGCCTCTCAATATCTAATGCTTAAAGTATTCTGAACAGGTTTCCTTTGCCTGTTTACTAAAAGAAGGTAAAAAAATATATTTTAAAGTACTTGTGATATAAATGTATCTAGATCAGTCCAACTAATTGATTAATTTCAAGTCCTAGATGAAAAATTGCGACATTTTTTTCTTTTAACTAGGCAATGTGTATAAAACGGACGTAAAATGTTTAACTGAGGCACTTATCGCCTTTGTCTATACTTACTTAGGGAACCTGGGAACCTATTGTTTAAATACTCCGCTCCTCAGTTTTCGCCGAATTCTTGAAGAATTGTGTGTTGAATGGCGGAATTCAACGCCGCATTTTGAATCGCTACCCGAACGAGGACTAAAAATATTAAACATTTCATTTCCTCGAATGGGAATGGTATCCACAACGGTCGCGTGTACCGTCGTTTGCTTGTGTGTGTTGTGGCAGTGTTAAGACACTCTATATGTTATTTTGTGTGGAGTTGCAGTACTCAACGCCGCGGCTTGTCTTGTTACCAATACTTGTACGTTTGTGCATCTATGGTGCCATAGTTCCTTTAATGTGGATGAATGAAAAAGATCGAAAGTTTTCTTAATTTCCGTAGAGGTTAAGGCTCTCTGCCTAGATGAGGTCACATTTGGTAGATGATTTGTAATCATGTATCTATATTATTAAATAATAAGTATGATTTATCTGACACATGTTTCTTAGGTAAATGAATTTTTTGATATCTTCATAACGTTTGTGTGTTCAATTTAATTCAAAAAGTCATAAAATTGTGAAAAATGTTTTTATACATTGTTTTTTTCTGTTTTCCGTATGTTTATTGTTAATTAACAATCTTCTTCTTTGTGTTTTTTTTTTTTAAACTGACATCCATTAAGTAAAGGCTGTAAAAAACCTGTAACATTTACCTAATTATGTATTGTTTTGTTTTTTTTTATTCCGAAGTATATATATCATTGTTTTTTTTTTACGAAAAAAGATTGAAAAATTTAACTAAATGAAAATATTTTACGTATCATATCTTATTATTTATATAAGTTGTAAGTAATTTTACTTTAATTTAAATGGGACAAGTAGCAAAGATTAGGAGGCCTGTTGTGGCGCAGAGGCTGAGGCTGATACTCATTCGAGGAAGTGGAATATTAAATATTTTCATTTTATTCCGTTCTGGTAACGACGTAAAGCGTAACATTGAGACTGCTACTTAACTTGCAATGTTAAATTTGGCGAAAAGTTAGGAACGGAAATGTCTTGCACTAGGTTCCCAAACTCTACGTATGTCTACCCTTCCAAGTGTAGAATACAGTAAGAAGTGAAAAATTTCATAATGATTCGATTTTATAAGTTGCCGCAATTTCTTCATATATCTTTTATTTGCTGAATTTGAGGCATTGCCTGTTGAGTTGCGGAGCTCAACGCTGCGTTTTGCCTTGTACCATTACGATTAGTTACGATTAACTTAATCTGGTTATATAATTTATAGCAACATAAGTGCATAAGACTTTTGGACAAATGTGAGTAATTTAATGTGACTCTTTGCCCACAAGTTACGCTAAGAATACGTTATAATTGTTTCATTTATTCTGTATATATGTATATCTTTATTCTTAGAGTGGGGACCGAACGTACACCCTTTCTATTCACAGTCTAAAGCTGCCTATTGGGCCACAACGACCAAAAATTCTTATATAATAATATTGTATATTATTAAGAATTTTCCAGATAACTACTGGACATGTTCTTCTGTTGAATGTCAAGGTTCACTTTAGTTAATGAGTTTGTGTCTACTTACAACATCAATCAAATTAATATGGGGCTTCAAGTTTTGGCTGATAGATTAAACATTTTTTTTAATCGAAATTTATAGTTTTAGTGCCTTTTTCGGCGATTTATGTTAATTTAGTTATGTATCTTTATTTTTATTTTTATTTGTAAAATATATTAGCGGCACAAGCGTGTGACTGTAAACGGCAGGTCGTAGGTTCGATCCACACTCGAGGAAATGAAATTTTTAATATTCACTAATTAAATTTTTAATGTTTTCCATTCTTTGCTCTGGAAACAAGGCAAAGTGCGGCGTTGAGTTCCGCCACTCAACACGCAATGCCTCAAATGCGGCGGCAAAATAAAGAACTGAACGAAGTGTCTTAATACTCTCTCTTAGGTTCCCGGGTTCCCTCTGTCTACCCTGCTAAGTTGTAATTCACTCTCATTCACTCCGCTTCACGCTGTATGTCGTAAAGCGTGAAGCTGAGTGAATGAGAGTGAATTACACTGTGGTCAATTCTAACTCTAGCAAACTCTACCAAATAAGTTCTCTGGCTTGGTATGACATACAATGGCGTTAAGTATTCACTCAACTAGCAATGACCCCAAAAAATATGCGGATAATGGGAACCTATGTGTGCTAAGACTAGGTTTCCCTAGGGAAATCAGAGGTCAACCCTGATATATGCAGAACATACGGTGTGAAGCGAGTTCGTACCGAGTGGGGTATAAAGCTTACAATTTTTATTATTTCGATTTGGTCAGAGTAGATTAAAGATTTACGCTAACTTCTGCCACTAATCACGCTTTTTAAATTTTATCTTAGCCTATGTGTATAAAATGAAAATCTTCTTTACTTATTTAAATAAATAAACTAATACAATAAGTGCCATATTTAGTATTCATTTTTTTTTGCGGCGTTAAATTTCGTCATTAACGTGGAATGTCTCGAAATATTTGGTATTAAATGGTGAACGAAGTGTCTTAACACTAGTTTCCTGCTGTTATCACCGTAAATTTCGCATTATTACAAAATATTTTATTCACACAAAAATAAAATACTTATTAAAAATTTTATTTGTGTTGTTTATATGTTTATAGTAAAAACAATATTAAATATTTTATAACCATTATAAGCAGTTTTATCTCTTACGTACCTTATTGTTTATTCTTTTTTATTACATAACTAGCGACCCTCTCGCGGCTTTGCCCGCTGAATCTTCACAATTATATATGTATATACTAATCTGAATTTCTTCTTCTTATTGTCATGATGCAGCGCCATAAGCGTAACTGTAAACGGCTGTTAGGTTTATCCAAAATCTAAGAAATAAGATATTTAATATTTTAAATATATTCAATTTAAATATTTATTTATTTTTTATATTTAATATTTTCAATTTAAATATTTAATGTTTCATTTCTTCGCTCTGGTAATAAGGCAAAAGCGCGGCGTTGAGTACCGCCACTCAACACGCAATGCCTCAAATTCGGCGGAAAGTGGGGAACGGAAGTGGAACGGAGTGTCTTAACACTAGGTTCCCGGGTTCCCTCTGCATACCCTGCCTCGTACGAGATACAGCGTGAGGCTAAAAAAAAAAGAAAAAAATATCAAATTAAATATTTAATATTTTCATTTCTTCGCTCTTGTAATAAGGAAAAGTGCAGCGTTGATTTCCGCCACTCCTTAATTTCCCTCTACCAAACTTCTGCTACGTGCAGGATAATATTGAATATTAGACCTTTACATTAAACATTATAGTTTTCAAACTTAACGATATTCATGTATGAAGTTGTTTATTCGTGCACCGCCTTAAAGAAAACCAACAGTAAATGTTAAGGGAAGTTTGTCAAAATACACTAATAAATATTGCTTTTAAATCAGTTAGGCCGTTTCTGGGATTAGTGTGAACAAACGTACAGACAAAGATATGAAAAAAAATAAACATTTTTTGTCTTTGGATCTATTACATTGCTTGTAGATTTGTATCTGTACACGTCCATCACTTACAATATTTTTATATGTATATATACTTTTATATTATAAATGCTAGCTGGTCACAATATTTATTTTATCTGTTTTATTATTTTGACATCACGATCATGTGTGTATTTAATTTTAATGGTCAGTCGCGTTTGATTATATTTATTTAATAATTATTTATTATTTGTGTATAGATAATATATGTTGAGGCCTGTCGTGGCGCAGCGGCACAAGCGTGTGACTGTAACTGACAGGTTCGATTCCAGTTCGATTCCAGTCGAGGAATTATTTAATATTTTCGATTTAAATATTAAATATTTCATTTTTTCGCTCTGGTAAAAAGGCAAAGTGCGTCGTTTAGTTCCGCCACTCAATACGCAATGCCTCAAATTCGGCGGAAAGTGGGGAACGGAAGTGGAACGGAGTGTCTTAACACTAGGTTCCCGGGTTACCTCTGACTACCCTGCCTCGTGCGGGATACAGCGTGAAGCTAAAAAAAAATAAAAAATAATAATAATAATATATGTAAGGTACACTATTTTTTTTATTTTAATATACTTTTCTTTTATTACAGAAAAATGGAGGAGATAAAATACAATCAGCCAACTACAACATGAAAATTAAAAAGACTAAATGTGCCGTCTAGTTTTGATGTTATAATTTAATAACTCAGTGAACTGCGATCTCTTTAGTAATAAACTATACATAAGTGATAAGAAGTGTTTAAAATACGTGAATTTTGGATAATTCTAAGAAAAGTGTAAACGGAAATAGTGTCAAAATGCCTGCGATATTGACGAAAATAAAGGAGCAAGCGTTTAAAGTACAGCCGACGATAGCGGTTGGCGTGGGTGTTGGGGTTGCGTTGGCTGCCTGTGCCGTGTATGGGACCAGAGAGAAGAAACAGAGCCCGCCTTGTCATAATAATAATAATTATAAGGTAATGTTCCTTTTTTTATAATTCACACTGTGTTCTGCACATAGCGAGGTAGGCAGAGGGTGGCTGGGAACCTTGGGTTATATCACTCCGTTTCTATTAACAAATTTCCGTTCAGCCTCTTCGTTGAGTTCTGGAGGCAATCCGTGTTGAGTGAAACACTCAAAATTAAAAAAATCGAAAATCAAAATATTCTTTATTCAATTAGGCCATTTTTGAATCGTCTAGTTACATATAAATGTCTATAGTGTCCGTCCTACAGGTAGCTACTGTCGCCTCAGAGAAGAGTCGGCAAGAGTTACTAATAATAATTTGTGTAAGCGCAAGAGTGGGTTTGATTCCCACTCGGGGGAAGGAAATATGTAGGTATATCTAATTGATATTTCTCTCAGCTTTACGCTGTATCTTGCACGAGGCAGGGTAGGCAGAGGGAACCCGGGAACCTAGTGCTAAGACACTCCGTTCGACTTCCGTTCCCCATTTATCGCCGAATTTAAGGCATTGCGTGTTGAGTGGCGGAACTCGACGCCGCGCTTTGCCTTATTACCAGAGCCAAGAAATGAAACATTAAAAATTTAAATTGAACATTTCAAATATTTCATTATTATATAGATATCTAACAGATATATACATTATTTATATAGATGTACAAAACGAAGCGCGGCGTTGAACGCTACTGCGGATACATATATACGACACAGCGTGATAATAGATATACGGTCTCAACCAGTACTTATTAAATTATCGTAGTACGTTACGAAGCTAAAGGAAATGTCGATAAATTATATAAAGCTTCTTTAACATGCAAATGTATGCATTAATTTCATGTTCGCAAAAAATAAAGTGATCGATCGATTGTCGTCTTCGTAATTTTTCTTCAAAATAAAAGAAAACAAACCCAGAAGGGATAAAAAGGACCCTAAATAAGTGACGTTGACACTCAATGTCAATAGAGTGTTGGAGGATATTGAGAAATGCCATCGTCGAATATTGAACTTGTAAAGTTAAAAAAAGCTTGGTTATTTTTTTTTTCGCTTTACGCTATAACCTACTACAACCTCGAAACGTAGTGTTAAGACACTCCGTTCATATGAAGACACTATCGTACCCCACTTTCTCATTCTTAAGCCATGGATATATCAAATATTTTGTTAAAGGAGTTGAAATCGAACGCACTACCATCATCTTTACAGTCGCACGCTTGTGCTTCTACACCACCATGACCGCAATCACTAAAACTTTATCCAACATTTATATATAGATGTTTAATATCAGATAATAAATAAGTCTATTTATTTCGTGATAAAAATCAACGCCGCGCTGTGCCTCATTATTTTATTACCTTGAATGAGGATCGAACCCACGACCTGTCGCGTTTACAGCCGCACGCTTGTATTCCAGCTTCACGACAGGCCCCTATACTATTTATTACATTAGGCAATTCACTTGTCTCATAAGTCGGTCAAATATAAATTGTGTATTATTGCAAAGGTTACGTGCCGTTATGAAATATCGCAAATTATATCACAATATAAATGATGGCGCCTCCGTATTTTGTAATGTATGTTGAAATTGGTATGTAAATTTATATAAGATCTGTCAACGCTTGTAATGAAGCTATTGTCACACTAGCGACCCGTCCGCGGCTTCGCCCGCTGGATCTAAATAATTATTATTTTACTAATCTGTGCTACTTTCATTTTCTAACAAAATATTTGTCATTTTAAAACCAATATCTATACGTATATTGAACCTGAGCTATCAGGCAATTTACCAAAACCATATATTTAAAGCAATTTTGTAAATTCGGCGGTAAGTGGGGAACGGAAGTGGAACGTAGTGTCTTAACACTAGGTTCACAAGTTCCCTCTGCTTTCCCTACTGTATGCCGCATTCAGTTTTTAGCTGAGAGTGAGAGGTGTACAAATTTGAACTAATTATTAAAAATTGTGTAATTTTTTTTTATTTTAATAACCGATTTAAATAAAACAAGCAAAATGTCGAAAGGCTTAAGGATGAAGCGTACAAACATAAACGTAACAACATAAACGTACAAACATAAGCGTACAAACATAAACGGACAAACATACAAAACTTTTACTTTCACTATTTTACAACTACATTCATATACATCCGCTATAATTTGATTTTTAATGTATTTTCCATGTACAGACAGTGATCAGTTACTGTTTTATAAAAAGTACAGATATGGGCTATTATGACGCTATAATGAAAGATACGAAGAAGAAAGTGTGATGTTATGACATGTGATGACATAAACGAAAAAGTAAGTGTTCGATCATGAATTCCTGAAATAAGAAAAAACCTAGCCATTTTTATTTGCCCCAGTACATCACATAGTTTACTTATTTTAACTTCACGCCGTATCCTGTACATGGCAAAGTAGGCAAAGGGAAATTGAGGACCTATTTGGACACTTCTGTTCCCCATTTTCCACCGAATTTGCCATGTTGTGTTAACGTGATTTGCCTTTTTTACTAGGAAAAAATATAAATATTTCATTTCCTCGAGTGGTAAACAAGCTGAAAACCGGTCGCTTTTTCAGTCGCCCCCTTGAACCCCTGGGCCACGATAGGCCTCAAGACTTATTTACTATCGGTAAATACAACAATTTAATACCTACCTACAAAGGTTAATCTCGTGAACAATTATGGTTGCGCAATGCGAAACCAGTTGCCTGTCGTGCTTCTTTTTGTGAATATTACATAAATACTATTAAATCAATAATAATTTAGTCAATGGAATTATAAATTATATCAAATTAATTGAAATAAATTATTTTTTTTGCCTCTGGTAATAAGGCAAAAGCGCGGCGTTGAGCTCCGCCACTCGACACGCAATGCCTCAAATTCGGCTGAAAGTGGGGAACGGGAACCCTGCCTCGTGCGGGATACAGGGAATGGAATGGAATTATAAATTATATCAAATTAATTGAAATATAATATAATTGTTGAACGGAGTGTCTTAACATGAGTTTCCTATGTCTTCCCTGCTGCATCCCATGGGGGGTACAGCTTGGAGCTAAAAAACTACAAAAGAAATAAAAACGAATGGTCGTATTTAGTACATTCACTAAATGCATACTTTTAAGTTCGTAACTCGTTGATTCGTAGTTATTAGTGTTTATTTTTTTGTATTAACTGCACGATGTATCCCACATTGGCATGGTAGACGTTTGAGTATCTAGTGTCAAGACACTTAATTCCTATCAAAACACTTCCGTTCCCTACGCTTCTTCTGAATTTTTGAGGCCTTGCGTGTTGAGTGGCGGCACTCAACGCCTCACATTGCGTTGTTCCCAGAGCAAGTGAATGAAAAAAAAAAATATTTAATTTCCTCGAGTGGAAATCAAACCAGCGACCTGTCGCGATTACAATAGCACGCTTATGCTCCTGTGCCACTACAGATCTAAGCCTTAGTAAACTTAATATTATACATTTGCAATTTTATTTATTGCCTGCTTAAAATTCTGTATAACTAATGAAACTACTTGTGTTGTGTGGTTTCCGCACGAAAACCTGTACGGAAATTGAAGCGGTGACCTTCGCAATAATATGTTATGACAATCAATCAGATAATGTTGTGCAATAATAATAATTTTTTATCGTCAAACAGTGTTTTTGTTAGTGATTTTATCGTTTTTATATTATATTCACATTTTTATGAAGATAATCTATAAAGATCTTTGGTATTCATTATTTTTTACCCTTGACGTAAGGAGTCAAGTTTATAGCAGCATTATGTTTTAAGGTTGACTTGTCTGTCCATGTGTTTGTTTGTGGCAGTGTAGCTCCTGAACGATCGAACTGATTAGAATGTGGATACTAAACTTAAATTTAAAAAGCGTATAAAAATTTTTGAACGAAGCAGGATTTGAACCCGCGCCTCTGGAATACCGTTCCAGCGCTCTGACCAACTAAGCCATTCGTTCTCACCAAGCTCCGTCGAAATTCTTATACGCTTGTTCCAACTTATTATGTTGTTAGTATCTCTGTAGGGAGATTTTTACAAATTTCCGCTACCCAAAGACAACTCGTAAGAATTATCGTTTGGCAAGAGAGAAAACTATTTATTTTAATATTTTTACTATGTTTTAAAGTGTTATTCCACACTTAGGACAGAAAATACTAAACATAAATTTAAAAAGCGTATAAAAATTTTGAACGAAGCAGGATTTGAACCCGCGCCTCTGGAATACCGTTCCAGCGCTCTGACCAACTAAGCCATTCGTTCTCACCGAGCTCCGTCGAAATTCTTATACGCTTGTTACAACTTATTTATGTTGTTAGCATAGTAAAAATATTAAAATAAATAGTATTCTCTCTTGCCAAACGATAATTCTTACGAGTTGTCTTTGGGTAGCGGAAATTTGTAAAAATCTCCCTACAGAGATGCTAACAACATAAATAAGTTGTAACAAGCGTATAAGAATTTCGACGGAGCTCGGTGAGAACGAATGGCTTAGTTGGTCAGAGCGCTGGAACGGTATTCCAGAGGCGCGGGTTCAAATCCTGCTTCGTTCAAAATTTTTATACGCTTTTTAAATTTAAGTTTAGTATTTTCTGTCCTAAGTGTGGAATAACACTTTAAAACATAGTAAAAATAGAATGTGGATTTTTTTAACAAGATATAGTAAGAAGCTAACCAGTAACTGTCATACGCAGACGCTCGCTTCACCACTACGCTATTACAGCTTTAATTATTTGTTTCATACATCTCATTCAGGTTCACTCTGTATCCGGCACATGGCAGGGTAGGCAGGGGAAGTGAGGAATGAAAGTGTTTCAATGGTATTCCATTTCCGTTGAGACACTTCCTTTCTCACTTTCCATAGAGTTTGAGGTACTGCGTATTGATTGGCAGAAATCAACGCCGCGCTTCTGTGTTACAAGAGTGAAAATATGAAATATTTAATCATGAATTTCTTCGAGTGGGAATCGAATCTACGACCTGTCTCGCGTACAGCTTTTACACTGCACGCTTTTGCCCTTTCGCCATGACGAGCAAGGCAGGTGTTTCATACTTACGTTTATAATTAAGGTTATTAGGCAGAGGTCTCGATAAAAATGTCAGAAGGTTATCGTACAGCCTTGAGAAGGGCTTATTTTATATTTCTGTACACTCACATGTACTTATGTAAGTAACAACGACTGACTAATCGAATCTCAAATCAATTTGGTTGTTTGTTTGTTTATCTTTACACTTTAAAAAGGGTCTTAAGGTAGTTTGTAAAGAGATACATAATATGAGGCTTAGGCGTGAGGCGTCCGACTGCAAACGTGATTGTTGGTTGGAATAAGATATAATGTGTCGTATATATGTATTTTAGTATTTTCAAATGTAATGCATTAGTATAATAATCGAGACATACAAACAGAATTTAATATCAATGAAGTCTGCATTCTACATAAACATATTTTTCTACAATGTCTCATTAATTCTTGGGTCATGGGAAATGAGTGTTTTGACACGGAGGGAACTTCCCAGGTTCCCTCCGTTTACCCTGATATGTGCAGGATACTGCAGAGGAAACTTGGCGTATCTTTTAATCTAATGACTGTATGTTATGTGAATACTAATGAGTGTACTATGTTGAGAGAAAATTATCGTCTTATATTTTTTTTCTCCTTTTCATTTTGAAATCTTTATACAATTATTAAATATATAAACGAGGTGTGGAGCAACAGCGTCTTCTATATGACTTGACAGAACTATTTTTTTTAAATTAATATATATATATATATATATATATATATATATATATATATATATATATATATATATATATATATATATATATATATATATATATATATATATATATATATTAACTAATATCGCGTCGTTAAAAAACGGAGTGCCTTATCACTATATTCCCTTTGCCACACCATTTTAAACAAATAAATCCGTAAAACCATTTTAAACAAATAAATAATTATATTCTCTTGGTAATCAAAAACAACGAAAAATGTAACAATTACATTTTTTAATGTGTTCTCCCAAAATAAAACATGTATGTTTAATACGTGTACATAACTTTAATTTACATATATAATGAATATTACGGCAAAAAAATTAAATGATTCAACGTCTCATTACCGGTAACGCATTGCGGCAAAAAAAATTATAATACTTTTTTTTTTCAACGTTACGCTGTATCTCGCTCAGTGCAGGATAGGCAGAGAAAACTTGGTAACCTAGTGTTAAGGCACTATCGTTACCAACTTGCCGCCGAATTTGAAGAATTAGGTGATGAGTGGCGGAATTCAACGCCGTGCTTTGCCTTGTTACCAAAGCGACGAAATGAAATTATTAACTATTCCATCGAATGGGAATCGAACGCTAGACCTTTCGCCTTTACAGTCGCATCCTTGTGTCCCTACGTCACGACAACCATCTGTAAAAAATATGTAGCATAATTATTTGTAACTATACTTTATTATTATATAATATTTTGTGGTGTCTTCATTCCTGCTGAGTGTCACACATCCACTTCCACTTGTTGGCTGGAAGAGCTCTCTTATAGAGATAAGTCCACCTGTGTGCACCTTTTTTGAATGTTTATATTTCTTATGTACCTATTTAGTACAATAAAGAATATTATATATATAGAAACTGGCAGAAACAGTATAATATTATATGTATATGGACATGTTCGATACATGATGGTCGGTGCGTTATTCCTGAAAACCTTTTGTTAAGACAATATGTTCCTAGGAAAACACATCCGGTCCTCACTTTCCGGCGAATTGGGCTTGTGATTTGCGAGGAAAATATTAAATATTTTATTTTTCCAATGGCAGCTTTTTGTGCTGACCGGGCCATTACCACCCCCGTCATTTAAAACCGGCATTAAGTAGTGGCTTCGGCCACTTCGCATTGGGTAGTGTCAGGCCCCGGTGCCCATCCAACTTAAAGACGGGCAACGCTCGTGTAGCTCCTCTGGTGCTACACGGGGCCGTGGGCGACGGTGATCACTTACCATCAGGTGACTCGTACGCTCGTTTGCCCTGTCTTATCCATAAAAAAAAGGAAAAACTATGAGTATAGTATATCACCAGGTTTCTTACAATTTCGAAAATTTAAAAATTTAAAAGATTTTATTTTAATTACCTTTTCGATTTGTATTAAAATGAATGATTACTTAAATGAAACACTTTTAAACGGATTAATCGCGTATATTGAATGGTAAACATTTTTGGGAAACCCGACGTTTCGAACACTTTACAGTAGTCCGTGATCACGGGTAGACTGTACCATTCAATATATCTGTTTACCATTCAATATACGCGATTAATCCGTTTAAAAGTGTTTCATTTAAAATGTATAACAATCGCGAAAATCAAAGACATTATTATGATTACTTAACCTCAAGAAAATGGAGTTAGCAGGTTTACACTCCAAGCTGATATCAAAAACAAAGTAAGTGAAATGAGTTTTAAGATATTCTATAAACACATGGTGTGTATATATATATATATATATATATATATATATATATATATATATATATATATATATATATATACATATATATATACATATATATATAAAACTAGCGATACCCGCATGGGTCTTTCCCGTTTGAACTATACGAATATTTATTTAATATATCTCAAAACAAAATCGTTTTAGCTATTTCTGAGATAAGCCCGGACAGACGGATAGACAGACTGACAAACATTTCGAAACTGTTTGTGTGTGTTCTAGTATCGTTTACGTGTGGTTATATTGCTATTTACACGTCCAAGTGCATATATACACATATGTACGAGTAGATGCACTTGGGAAAACTGGTTATTTTGAAATCATAGGCGATCAATTTAATTTTATTTATACGTACGATAAAATGAAAGATAAAAAAATATTAATAAATAAGCAATGTCTCGAATTTGAACATTGGATATGTCTTAATGGGAAAGGAATGTCTAAACACAAGGTTCCCAAGTTCCATCTGCCTGCCCTAACATGTGCGCAATACAGAGAAGTTAAAAAAAATACATGAAAATACTTAATTTATTATTAATTTATATTTTAAATTTAACTTAACTTTTAAATTTAACTTAATTGATGAGGTCGCAACGGTAGAGGGCGTTACCCGCGATGTAAAAAATACAAGATAGCTGTCAATCAACTTTTTTTTAGATCCTCAGGTATTTGGTTTTTATGTGGCTTAAGAATCACAAGGTTCATTCAAAGGTTATTTTTGTCATTTAAGGTATGAAAATTAATATTTTCATCAACGTAACGTATTGCAAAAGATTTATATTGGCATTAATTTATTTTTATATTAACGCTGTATCCCGCACGTAGCAGGGTACGCAGAGGAAATTTGGGAACCTAGTGTTAAAACACTACGTTCGCATTAAGGCATTTCCGTTCCTTATTTTTCACCGAATTCTACTTGGCACTTTGTGTTTACTTGCTGCGTGACGGAACTCAACGCTGCGTTTAACGTCGCTCTGGAGCGAGAAAAACAAAAGCATAATATACATTATAACATTTACATCAGCTCCTTTAAATATTTGTAATATAAATTACGTAAATCGTATATAATTTCAATTTTTCCATACCCATGTACCCACTTCTTATAAAAACGTATTTAATAATGAATTCCAACAGTATTTTAGATCTCCTGGAGTCTATCAAAAAGTTAATTTATTCATTAGGCTTATATATAATATATATTTTTTCCATAATTTTACGTGCAGATTAAAAAGAAAAACTAATCGATGTATTGCTATTGTAGACAGAGGAAACCTAGCGCTGAACTAATCCATAACCTTCTTTTCACCGAAATTTTGACGCATTTCGTGTTTATTGGCACCGTTTGCCTTATAAGACATCACTATCAACCAGCGAGCTAATATGTTTAAATTTTCAAAATTTCAATAAAGTTTTCTAATATTTAAAAGCTTTAAAATTGTATGTCATTAATTTCAGATAGCGAAAAATGGACAGCTACAGCCAGTGGACAATGGTCAGGCGCAAACCTGCGGGGGGCGTTGCGGGGCGGAACAGTGCGCCCTCTGCAGGGGCGACGCCGATACAGATAATAAACAGAACATTGTGAGTGTTAAATATAAGACCAAGTGTTAGTAGTTAGAGAGGCAGGGAGAGAGACCCTGATGACCTTTGCTATTTTTAAGGAAAACAGTAATGATGATACTGTATCCTGCATATTGCCCGGTAGGCTGAGAGAACCTGGAATCTAGTGTTAAGATACTATGTTTCCACTAAGACCCTTCCTTCTTCACTTTCTGATAAAATCTTGAGGTCTCAAATGCTGAGTGACGAAACTCAACGCCGAGCTTTGCTGTATAATTAGAGCGAAGAAATATTAAATATAAAATATTTATTTTCTCCCAGAACGAATTGAACTCACAACTATCGCGTTTTCAATGACACGCGTATCTAAACTAGGACACCAATTCTGAATAGAAAATAAGTATATTAGCAGCAAACCGCAGAAGTTTCTTATAGAAATTTTTATTAAATATTACAGGAAGATGCAGACGAAACACAATCAGTAGAGGAACACGTGCCAGGTCTAAACCTGGAGTTCCTACGCCAACTGATCAGCCTGGCCAAGATCATGGTGCCAGGATTCCGGAGTCATGAGGTGGCTTTGCTAGCTGCCCACACCGTGTGCCTCTTCTCTAGGACCTTCCTGTCTATATATGTTGCTTCATTGGAAGGAGCTATAGGTGAGCTGATCTGGATGATTTTTGTAATAAGGAGTAGAATCATTTTTATATATTTTAAAGATGTTCTGCATATATCAGGATATGCAGAAAGTGTCTAGGAACATAGCCTTAGGACTCTTTGTTCCTATTTAGACACCGTTCTGTTCCCTTATTTACTATACTATTTTTTCCAGCTTCGCGTATCCCACACATGGCAAGGTAGGCAAAGGGAACTTAGGTACCTATAGTTACGATACTCGGTACCATTCTCCACTTTCCGCTAAATTTGAGGCGTTATGTCTGGCGTTGAGTGAGGGAAACCAACGCCGCACTTTGCTTCGTTACCAGAGGGGAAGAAATCAAAATATTTTTTTTTTATTTGAAAATGTTAAATATTTTATTCCTTCCAGTGACTGTACAGTCACTTGAAAAAATAAATTATTTAATATTTTTAGAAGGAGCAGGAATACAAGCGTGTGACTATAAACGCGACGTCCCCACTCGAATCAACGTAATAATGAATATTTTCATCTCTTCGCTCTGGTAACGGCGTTGACTTCCGCCACTCAACACGCAATGCCTCACATTCGATGGAATATGGACAAAGGAACAAAGGTGTTCACATAAGTGGGATACAGCGTCAAGCTAAAAAAAAACTTGAAGACTATTTTACAAAAATATATATCTCGAAGATATATATTTTTTAAATAAAAAAAAAGATATATATTTTTAAATTGATAATATTTACAAAAAAGCTCTATAAAACGCTTGGATACCTCTTACGAAATTGTAAAGAATTTAGAAAACCTAATACAAAAAATTGCTTATATAACGCACTAGTTCGTAGCATTCTGGAATATTGTAGTGTGGTTTGGAATCCACATTATAGGAAATATATAAAAAGGATAGAATCTATTCAAAAGCGCTTTCTATGGCATGTGTCATATCGTTGTGGGGCAGTTAAGCATGTGCATAATTATGGATTATGGATCGTCTAAAACACTTTAAAATGTCCTCTTTATCTGATCGAAGACATTTGCTACACAACCTTTTTCTACTTAAAAATGGTAAGGGAATTCGTTGACTCAGAATGGCTCTTATCCCAAATAGGCTTCCCTGTGCCATCTAGACTACCCAGATCTAAGAATGCAACATTGTTTCATGAAAAATTATATAAAACTAACCTTGGTTATAATGCACCTCTTAACAGAATTTTAAGAACATTTAAAGAATTGACCTCAAGTCATAATGTTGATATTTCTTTTGATTCCCTAAGTAAATTCAAGGAATCCATAAAACTCAAATTCTTGTAAATAATGCTAGTTTAATTTAATATTGTATTCTTTTTATGTTTTTTGATGTTGTCCTCTTAGAATGTCCTCTTAGAGTGTTGCTTTTAATTAGGGCATCATTTAGTACGTTATTTTTTGTTTGTTATGTATATAAATTTTTATGTAAAAACGTTATGGTCCTGTTAGCATCCTAATAAATAAATAAATAAATAAAATAAGATAGTATATTTAGTACTGTAATATATCACTCCATTTAAGATATTATAAATGGTCTTCAAAACTGTGTCGTATATACTGAAATTTCCTATAGACATTAATAGAAGTGGTTGCAAAGAAAAACTAATATTCATTTTATGATAGATTTATGTATCAGAGGCCGGGATTTCCGTTTCCGTTTTGTAAATAGTCTAACCAATCACACTAGCGCTAAAAATATATTTGTACTATTTTTATCTATATTTTTTTATTATTACACGTTGTCCCACATAAAAAAGGTAGCTAGAGGGAACCTTGGAGAGAACCTAGTGTTAATAACGTTCCCATTAACACTGTTCTTCATTTGACGTCTAATTCTGCTGGCATTGCCTGTAGAGTTGCCCAAATATCGATAGTAACGCTATCGATAGACGACCTTGAGAACCAGTAATAATATCGATAGTGCTATCGATACTCTCGATATGATCGATTTTATATTATTGGATTTTATACTATTGATTGGAAGCAATAGTATCGATATAATCGATATTATTCTATAATAATACTATCAATAGTATCGATAGTATCAATTATTTTCACATAATACTATCGATGTTATCGATATTATCGACAGTATCATTGTATAAAATCAAAAATAGCATCAATAATATCGATAGTATATAAAACTATCGATAGTATTACATGATCGATAATTTAATAATCACCGATATTATCGTTCCTTAATTTTAACATATGTCTCAAGTAGTGTTAATGCGAAATCATTTTCACTAACTGTGTTTTACGCTGTTTTCTTTACTAATGCTTATGAGATATTTTCTAGCTACGTAGGTTACTGATAATTAGAAGGCAATACTATCGCAGTTTATTAAGCTATCGATAGTGAGAGTATATCGATTCTATCAATACTATCGATAGTATTACTCCTAAGCTAATATTGGACTGCAATAGTATCGATATTATCGATAGTATTGATAGTATTGAAGCTAATAGTTTCAAAAATATCGATACTATTTATCTATGACAATAGTATTATCAAATATCATACTATCAATAGTATCGATAAAGTCGATAGTATCGATACTATCGATATGGTATCGATACATTATATGACGTCAAGTATCGATATTATATCGATAGTTTATCGATAGTCGATTATCGATAGGCAACTCTTACTGCCTGTTGAGCGGCAGATCTCGACGCCCCGAGGAAATGTCTAGAAAGCAGAAGAATGGAATCTTTGTATGCGGGATACGGTGCTAATCTAGTCCAAATCTCTTCCTTTTATGATAGATTTATATATCAATCCATCTTATATGTATATAGGGTAAGGTACCCATTTATTGACACTTTAAGGGTGGCCATCCCTTAACTGACAAAAAATTGTACTTATCAAAGTTACAAGCACAATTATTTTGCTTTGGTAGGGTAGAGTGGTTCTCAGCAAGTGTTAATAGCGTACTTGTATTTCGGCCAAACATTATGATGTAAACCATTACCCAGCTGAAAAAAAAATGTACACCATACCCAGTTATTGACATACTTTTTCCTATTATCGACATACTAAGGTCCCAATTTATCGACACCTTACATTTACTATAAATTAATATTGATTGCAAGGTTCCTAGTTACCTACCTATTATTGAATTTGCAAAACATAAAAAAAAACCAATCGCCATTGTTCTCATTTATTAACAACATAATATATTATTTTTACACTTAAAAAAGTAATAGGAACATTAGAACTCAAGAATCTTTAATTATTCGCTTACAATCTATTAGAAACAGGTAAACTATTAAAATTAACCTTCTGAATACAGAGGTCTTCAAATTAATAATTTTATGTAAAAGTCTGTCTATTTTCTTTTTCATTATCTTGCTCTTGAGCTGGATTTAGGCTTAGGGCTTCTTTATAAAATATTTCAGATATGAAAAACTTTTTAAGTCATCTCTGTCTTTTTTAATTGTTTCTTCTAGGTTTGGTTCCGTCTTTTATAATCGTTTTGTTTTACTTTACGTTTCCTTGCCGAAGATTTTTTTTTAAGTACGACTGCTTTTTCCTGAAGCTTCTTCTGTCTTTCCTCTTTTCTTTTCATAATGCTTTCTGCTTTTTCTTCCTTGATCCTGATCTTTTCGTTTTCTTGTGCCTTCCATTCAGAAGATGTTAACACGAATGGAGCTCTTTTAATATTTTTCTGGCCTTTTCTCTGTGGTGTCTTCGGAAACACAAGTATATCTTGTAGTTTCACGGGTGTCAATTGTGAAATATCATTTGGATTAATATGGATACTCGGATTGGTTTCATCTTTAAGAACGTCTATTTTATTATAGTCATGGTCCACGGAACTTCCTATTGATACTTTCTGAACTGTCTCATTTACATCGTTACATGTCTCTATGTCGTTACAGGTTCTTGCTATGAGATCATCTGCTACAGGTATGTCGTCACTGTGCACCTCATTCGTAGAATCTGTTTGCCTTCCTTCAAAAAAGTCCCAAATCCTTTTAAGATACAAATCAGCCGATTGGTATGGTTTTTGTTTTATTTAAATAAACTTTCTTTCACCTATAATCTCTTTAAATTTTTCGACAGATAGTAGCTTCGGGCTGTCTTCAGATTGTCTTTTCTGTTGTGGATTTTGAACAGTAGCTTTTCCAAGACATTTAATGAAATCTATAGCATTAACATTCCACGGACATAATCCAGTGGCTCTGAAGCCATTTATAATGTTAGTAGGAGAAATCCACTGTCGGATGGTTTTTTCCAAGAGTGGCCCAAAGGAAACTTTGGTCAAAGCCTCCGAAGGATGTGTATGACGCCATTCCAGGACTGATTTTTGCCAACCATGCTTAAGTGGATTAAAAACTGCAACATCTGCAGGTTGCAGGAGCCTCGTGCAGTTTGGGTACAGAGCAATTAGTATAATGTTTAAATTCGCGCATAATTCACTTACCATATAAGTTAGATGCGATTTGTGGCCATCAACAAAAAGTATAATTGGAAATTGTACTCCTGTTTTCACTAGGCTGGGATATAGAACACTTTGTATATAATCGTGGAAAATTTCAGACTTCATCCAACCATTTTCACTTAGTCTTATACCCCAGTCGGGAGGAATGGTGGATGTTATGTTTCTTGATAGTCTTTTATTTGGAAAAACTACCATAGGTGGAGTGGTGCTTCCATTTGCACCAAACGTGAACATAACGGTAAGTGATTTCTTTGCCGGTACGTTGTCAACCTCATAAACATTTTTGGCACCTTTTGTAGCTAATACCACTCCTGTTTTGGGACAAAGAAGGAAGTTTGTTTCATCTCCGTTATATCCACGCGAGGGGTCGGTAAGTATATGAAACAAATTGTTTTCTTGAAGGTAATCCTCAATTTGTCTAAACCACCCTCTCACATCGTTTTCAGCAATAGTCACACTGGCAGATGATACTGCTTCCGGTGTGCGAAAACAAATATTCGGATGACGCCGCAAGAATAGTTTAAACCATTTCTCACCGTTCTTGAAAGTACTTGCTCTGTTCTTTTTCTTCACAAAATAAGCAACACTACTAATAAGGTCTTCTTTTCTTTTCGGAAATCCCTTTTTGTAACAAATATCAATCCAGTCCTCCAAAAGCTTTTCCTCTTCTACAGTTAATACAGTAGAAGGACCAGGGCGTAAATTACGGTCAGGATTCTTAATATGGTAAATAATTGTAGTCCGTGGTACTTGGTAAGTTTTAGCGGCAAGTTTTTGACTCATGCCATTTTGTACTGCCTGTAAGGCTTTTTTTAAAGAGTTTGGATCATATTTCTTCCTTGTTACCTTTGGTATTTTGCTCTTTGGCTTCATTTTTAAAATCTGAAAAATGAATTGTTTATTGACACACTAGATACAATTTACTGAACATGTTGATAATTCGTTTTTACACATTTGACACCCATGTCAACATTTGGTAGCAAAATATATGCACGACTCATTTCTTATTTAATCATATTTTAAACTTTGTTTGAAGCTGAATTTAGTTAGAAATTTTAAAATTTAAAACGTATAGCAAACACCAACTATTGACACGTATGTCAATGAAATGGAATTTTATACTTTGCTCCTACCAAATATTGACACGCATAAATAAATAGGTAAAAAGTTTCTAACCTGTAAATAAAACATCAAAAAATCTACTTTCGTCTAGCTTCATGGTAATTAAGTTAAAACCAAAATGATACGAAACTAGGAATAAAGAAATTGAAGTAAGATAAAACAACACCCACCTTATCAAAACTTTAATAATTTATGCGTTGTTACTTCCTTGAACGAATGTGCACGGATCACAACTGTTAATTCTATCGCCATATTGAATTTGTTGACAGATCTGTGTTGGTAATGTGAAAATATAACATTACCAACATATATTTTTTTAATAGGAAAGACCACTTTGCTGATTTTTCTTAATTTAAAGAAAAAACTACTGACGTGTCGATAATTTGGTGAGCTGTCAATAATTGGTACTCTTACCCTATATTAAAATAAATATGTATTTTCTTTCAGTAAAACACATAGTCCAAAAGGATCTCCGAGCGTTCGCAGCACTTCTAATGCAATGGTTTGGTATCGCCATACCAGCGACCTTCATTAACTCAATGATACGATATTTGGAGAGCAAACTAGCCTTGGCGTTTAGAACAAGGCTAGTGAACCATGCCTACAACTTGTATTTCAAGAATCAGACCTATTACCGCGTGGCCAATCTTGACGCGAGGATCGAAAATGCTGATCACAGGTGAGTTACTGCTACTCTACTCAGCTTCACGCCGTATCCCGCAAGGAAGGCAGAGAGAACTTGGGAACCTAGTGTTAAGACACTTCGTTCCACTTCCCGTGTTCGTTCCCCACTATCTGCCTAATTTGAGGCATTGCGTGTTGAGTCGCGCAACTCAACGCCGCGTTTTGCGTTGTACCAGAGCGTAGAAATAAAAACATTAAATATTTAAATTGAAAATGTCAAATATATTATTTCCTAGTAGTGGGGACCGAGCCTTCAACCTGTCGGTTACAGTCACACGCTTGTTCCGCTGCGCCACGACAGGCCTCAGTATCTCAACACTAGGTTCCCAAGTTCCCTCTTACTACTCGAATTTAGACACATTCACCTATAGACCTAAGTTGAAAAAGTGTATATTTTGATTGGCAGATTAACAGAAGACGTGTCAACGTTCACCCAGTCGGTGGCGCACCTGTACAGCTCGCTAACCAAGCCCTGCTTCGACCTGCTCCTCATTGTCCTGACGCTGGCCAGCTACTCCAATAAGATGAAAGGAAACATATTCCTTGGTAAGGAATTGAGGTTGTTGAATGTAATGTTTTTATTGACATTAATTAATGTAATGCGGCTTCGCCCGCTTGTGCTTGATTTTTGCCTGCTTTTTTTTTCAAACGTACAAACGAACTGGTAAAAATCTTTGTATCGGGTACTATTACGTTGATAAATTGCCTCTTTGTCCTCTTTTCATTCCTATTTTGATTTTTGTTTTTTGCGTTAAGCAATGGATTTACGCGAATTTTGATCTCAATTTAAATAAATTCAATGTTTTATCTCTCTACGTATTCTTCTATATATAGGGTATATCCCAGAGAAGACTTTATATATATATATATATATATATATATATATATATATATATATATATATATATATATATATATATATATATATATATATATATATATATATACATATATATATATATATATATATATATATATATATATATATATATATATATATATATATATATATATATATATCCTAAAAATTTTTTTATTATAACTAAGATTATCTATACTTTTAAGAAATCTGTTACTGATCACTGTCTGTACATGAATGATATATTAAAAAAAAAAACCTTATAGGACATGTTAATTTGTGTAGGTAATATGGCCCAAAATAATGATTTTTAAATTTGTATGTCTGTTTGTCTGTGAGTTTATACGCGCCAATTTAAAAACGATTACCAGATTTAAATAAAATTTTCACAATTACATTTTATCAACTTTCCTTCAACATTTGATAGTTGTTTTATGTGAATTAATTGATAAGTAAAAAACATTTTCAGGTCCCGGCATGGCTACTGTAGTTATATGCCTGACTGGACAGCTGTTGAGACTACTGAGTCCCAGGTTCGGTGCTTTAGCGGGGGAGGAGGCAAAAATGAAAGCGAATCTAAGACACGTGCACTCAAGACTTATTGCTCATGCGGAGGAAGTTGCTTTCTACGGTGGACACAATGTGAGTTGTTATTTTATGGACTTTTAACGTACTTTTATTTTAATTCTATTTGAATTGAATAAGGTCACAATTTCATTGTATTAAACAATGAAATTGTGACTTTATTCGATATTGAAAAGAGCAACTGTTGAGTTTGTTGCCGGCTCTTCTCAGCAGAACTGCATTCCGAGCCGGTGGTAATTTTATGTTGTGACGATTCAAAAGTGCTTGCTAAAGCCTATTTGAATAAAGAATATTTTGAATTTGAATTTGAATTGTTGTTTTGGTTTTGGTAAATTATGAATCAATTGGCTTAGTAATATTCTATGCGTATTTAGACAAAACAGTTTTTTTTCAGAGTAGGCAGAGGGAACTTGGGAATCTAGTGTTAAGACCCTCCGTATCGTTCCATATCGTTGTGGGTTCGATCCCCACTCGAGGAAATGAAATATTTAATACGTTCAATTTAAATATATAATGTTTACATTTCTTCCTTCTGGTAACAAGGCAAAACGCGGCGTTGAGTACTGCCACTCAACACGCAATGCCTTAAATTCGACAGAAAGTGGGGAACGGAAGTGGAACGGAGTTTCTTAACACTAGGTTCCCAAGTTCCCTCTGCGTACCCTGCCATATGCGGGATACGGCGTGAAGCTGAGTATTAAAAATATTATAAAATACTATCAATTGCCGCAATTTCACGAGCAAAAATATTTTTTCTCCATCAAAGGTAGAGCTAGGCCAACTCCAATCGGCGTACAAGCAGCTAGTAACGCAGATGACGTCAGTGTTCAACAAGAAGCTCTGGTACGTGATGCTGGAGCAGTTCTGCATGAAGTACGTGTGGTCCGGCACCGGCATGGTGATGCTGGCGCTGCCCATACTGACCGCGAGCAGGGTTGATGGTGAGTGCTACTCGGAGATGGGGATTAGTGCAGTGGTACATTGGCACAAGCGCGCGACTGTAAACGCGCTAAGTTGTGGGTTCGATCCTCATTCGAAGTTATAAAAAAAGTAATATTTTAATTTTTTGGCTCTAGTAACAAGATAAAGTTCTCAAGGTTCTGTGTCTACTGTGCGAGATACAGCGTGAAGCTGAGTGAATGGGTATGTAAAATTGTTATAGGTAAAGGAAACTTAGGAACCAAGTGTTGAGACACTGAATTCCACTTCAGTTCCCCACTTTCCGCCGAATTTGAGGTATTGCGTGTTGAGTGGCGAAACTCAACGCCGCGTTTTGCCTTGTACCAGAGGGAAGACATGAAAATATTTAATATTTAAATTGAAAATATTAAATATTTTATTCTTTCGAGTGGGGATCGAACCCACAACTTATCGGTTACAGTCACACGCTTGTGCCGCTGCGCCACGACATACTTCATGTTTGAGAAATATGTATATATAAATCGTAATATTCTTAATATTTCCACAGGATCTGTAGGTCAGGGCATCAGCGAGAGGACAGAGTACATGACGACTTCACGAAACTTGCTCAACTCCGCCGCGGACGCCATAGAGAGGCTCATGTCCAGTTATAAGGCAAGTTATTACTCATATATATAATATTTTGGTTCCCTTGTTGCTTTTTTTTATTTTACTCATAGCAGTGAAGGTACCTGGGAAGCTAGTGTCAAGATATTCCGTTAGTCACTGTTTGCTGAATTTAAGGCATTGCGTGTTAAGTGGCTGAACTCGGTGTCGTGTTTTGAGTAAAAAAAGTATTAAGTATTTTACGTCACCGAGTGGGAATTGAATCAACAATGTGTCTCTTTTATCGCCAGTTTGTGCCTCTACGTCACGGCGGGCTTAAGTTTAATTTAAAAAATATTAAAGTATTGCGCCTGCTTGATTTATACTATTTTATTTTATAATTTCAATTACTTTCTTATTGTGATAAGAATATCCGTTTGAAACAATATTTGTACATTGAAAATGAAAATCTGAGCTGAATCGATAAAAATCGATTTAAATTACCGATTTAAATAAAACTAACTCTAATTGATGATGGAATGGTTCCAAAATGTAATAGTACAAGCTTCATTTAAATTTGATTACCAGTTTTTTATATAACTACGTAGTTTCGACCAACGTACAGACAAAAAGATAAACGTTTTCAAAATAAAGACGACGAGAACTAGCCTATTCTAGTTCTAGTCGTCTTAATATTTTAAAAAGTCTTCTCTATAGAAAACTTTTTCAATACATGTTCCATGTACAGACAGCGGTCAGTTCCATATATATTATAAGTATAGAATTTGTTATGGTGCAATTTTAAAGTCGACCTTCCCCGTCTCCCCGCCCGCAGGAGGTGGTGACGCTGGCCGGCTACGCCACGCGCGTGTCCGACATGCTGGTGGTGTTCGGCGAGGTGGCGCGCGGGCGCTGCGTGCGCGCCGTGCACGCCGCGCCCGCGCCCGCCGGCTTCCAGGTCACCTTCGCGGGCCGCCAGCCCGTGCCGCAGGGTCAGTTGTTGTACATGTGTGCATGTGTCATGTATCATGTGCGGATGTGTGGCCTCATGTGTGGATGTGAGATCTCATATGTAGACATGTGGTTTCATATGTAGATATGTGATCTCATATGTAGATGTATGATCTCATGTGTGGATGTGAGATCTCGTATGAAGATGTGTGGTCTCGTATGTAGATATGTGATCTCATATGTAGATGTATGATCTCATGTGTGGATGTATGATCTCATGTGTGGATGTCTGATATCATATGTAGATGTGTGATTTCATATGTGAATGTGTGGCCTCATGTGTGGATGTAAGATCTCATATGTAGATGTGTGGTCTCATATGTAGATATGTGATCTCATATGTAGATGTATGATCACATGTGTGGATGTATGGTCTCATGTGTGGATGTGTGATATCATATGTAGATGTGTGGTCTCATGTGTGGATGTGTGATCTTATATGTAGATGTGTGGTCTGATGTGTGGATGTATGGTCTCATGTGTGGATGTGTGACATCATATGTAGATGTGTGTGAATGTGTGGATGTGTGGTCTCATATGTAGATGTGTGGTCTCATATGTAGATGTATGAACTTATATGTGGATATATGGTCTCTTGTGTGGATGTGTGGTATCATATGTGAATGTGTGGCCTCATGTGTGGATGTGTGATCTCTTATGTAGATGTGTAGTCTCATATGTAGATATGTGATCTCATATGTAGATGTATGATCTCATGTGTGGATGTATGATCTCATGTGTGGATGTGTGATATCATATGTAGATGTGTGGTCTCATGTGTGGATGTGTGATCTCATATGTCGATGTGTGGTCTCATGTGTGGATGTGTGATCTCATATGTCGATGTGTGGTCTGATGTGTGGATGTATGGTCTCATGTGTGGATGTGTGACATCATATGTAGATGTGTGTGAATGTGTGATATCGTGTGTGGATGGACGACTTCATGTGTGGATGTGTCATCTCATGTGCATGTGTGATATCATATGTAGATGTGTGGTCTCAGGTGTGAATGTGTGATTTCATGTATGGATGTGTGATCACAAGTGTAGATGTGTCATCAGATGTTTGGATGGGCCATCATATGATGGCTCATCCAAACATCTGATGACACATCTACACTTGTGATGTATGGATGTGTACATATATATGAACTAGAGTTCTCATTTTCTATCTCGAGTGTCTTTAAAAAACACGAAAAATTGTAAAAATTTATATAAAATGACTAATTTACCAAATTCATAATAAATTCCAGGTAAAATCGCATACACGACGGATCTTTCAATAAGTCTTCACAACGTGCCCATAGTGACGCCGGCGTGCGACGTGGTGGCCAGCGGCGTGAGCCTGGACCTCAAACCTGGGACCCATCTGTTGATTGTGGGCCCCAACGGCTGCGGGAAGAGCAGGTCAGAGGGTCATATATGTATTTTTTTATTAATGTTATTGAAATGAAGGCGTTTATATCTAAGGCGGTCTGGTTCGAGTTATATAGTTTTGTTTTACGGATGAGTCATAAATGGAGATAAAAATATAAAAAAATCGAAAAGATATTAGATTTTTTGGATTTGATCACACTTTAAATGAAACTCTTTAAACGAGTTAATAATTATATTATACATATACGCGAGGAAAAACTGTTAGTGTTTCATTTAAAAATATGCTTTTGAACTTAAATTTCGCACATTTTTTTATTTTTGTTCCTTTTTAATATATAGTAAAATAGATAGCTATACATATATTGATTCCCTCTGCCTAGCCAACTATATGTAAAGCTTTTTTTTATTTTTGATACTGTATACATTAATTATTAAAAAAAAAAATTAAGAAACGTATAAAAATTGGAATAAGTATGTTTCTTCAAAACTTAAATTTTATAAAGCGTACAAAAATTTTGAACGACACATGATTTGAACCCCTACGGAGATGATAACAACATAAATAAATTGTAATAAGCGTATAACAATTTCAACGTAGCTTGGTAAGAACGAATGGCTTAGAGCGCTTGGACGGTTTTCAAGAGGCGCGGGTTTAAATCCTGCTTCGTTCAAAAAAGAAATGTATGTTTTTTAAATTTAAGGTTACTATTTTCTGTCCTAAGTGTGGAATAACATTTAAAAAAAACAGTAAAAGTATATTCTAATTGTGGATGAACACTTTAAAATTAGTAAAAAAGAAATGTTTAATTCGCAGTCTGTTCCGCATAATCTCCGGTCTGTGGCCGGTGTTCGGCGGCGAGCTGCGCATCCCCAAGCCGTGCTCGTGCGCGCACTGCGCGGGCGAGGCCGGTGAGGCGGGCGAGGCCGGCGCGCACACGCACTGCCTCGCGCGCCCCGTCATGTTCTACATACCGCAGAGGTCAGTCGTTTATTTATTTATTCATTTATCACATACGTGCATTTCGTCTTAACACTAGGTTCCCAAGTTCCCTACTGGCTACCCTGCCGTGTGCGGGATGGTGGCTTTGGTCATATGATACAGTCAATAATACGATCGATAACCTCTATCGAGGAGTTATATAAAATCTGTTTGTTTGGTGTTATATGGTGGAATGTTGATGTTATCCTTATATGAATGGAGTTTGCAATCAAAATTATAATGTAATAATGACCCGCCATAGATAATGTGCGCAGTTGTCTGCACTTCGTATATGAAATAAAAAAAAAATAATATTCAAAGGCATAAATGGACGCGCTGAAAACATCGAACATCGTTACAGTGTTTTCGCCGTCATCTCATTTTAAATTTCATCAAATGCCATGCTGTATTCGGACGTTCATTGCCATTAAGTGTTCTTAATAATATAGCGGCGTTAGTATCGATGAAGCGTTGGGTACAAAATTACTGTAATCGTTGACGAGGCCTAAAATTGCTTTATATTACTCGGAACTGGGTCATTTCATAATTCGTTAATTTTCTGTGGTGATTTTTTTTAAACTATTTTCGTCTACTATGTACTTTAAGTATTCTAGTTAGGGTTCGAAAGCTGCTCTTAGACTTCTATAACGTTAGCCCGGTGTCCTGTAAGCGTTGCAACACTGCATCAAATCTATTTAGATGTTCGTTTCCATCAGAACCTGCAACTAAGACGTCATCTAACACGCACAACGCATTCCTGATAACACGCATTCCATAACACACTGGAGAACATCCGGTGCTAACCCACAAACTTAGCCAAGTATGTACTTTTGTACAAGTATAATTTTGTGAGTCTTCATCCAAAATACAGTACAGTAAGTTGCTGTCCGCCGTGTTACTTTATGAATAGGTCATGAGCAGTCGTTAATGAATATTGATCAACTAACAGCTATTTATGAATTGTCCTGTGACGCTTTGAGACAGGTACAACGGGTGACGCATACGCTGAGTACACAACCGGTATCTATTTGCCGTCCCGTCCCGGGTCGTAGCTTAAAAAAAATTGGCTTTGCATTGATTTTTTTTATATTTATTAAATGTGCCTTTTTTTCTCTTTTTTTTACGCTGGGAAATGCATTTTATGCAGACTGCCCGTTCAGAAAACAATTCCTCTCGAGCAGTACTGTCGGACTCATCAGAGAATCCTATACTACCCACTAAAACCCAGCGGAAACCCTCTTCACCTATAAGAGACGCCGCAGGATCGCTCGCGCATACAACCACGACGCCTCGGTGGAAGACCCGGCAATAACGGGCCACCGTCGCATTCAAGATGCCCTGGGGTTTTCCCTAGGACTTGTAGTCTTCATGAGTTACAGGAGGGTTATCATGATCCACAGTAGCACCTCTAGGACAGTAGCACCTCTAGGATAGGATAGGGGGAGTTGGAAGTACGTAAAGTGCCTTCTCCCTGGCCTACGATGGCGGACTGGGTCTGCGTTAGCGACTAGACTCTCGCGCCCGCTCCGCTGTCTCCTTCAATGCGATGACTGATTCGCAGAAGGAGACCATTATCCCCTATCACACTGGATAGTGAGAGGTTGCTACCCACCACAGCCATTAAAACGTGGCGTTGAGGGGCCACTCGACTAGAGTGTGATGCACCGAATCCACGGAGGCATCACACTCATGGCACGCCGGCGAGAGCTCTCGATGTGCAATCTGTTGCAGGTATTTGCTGAAACAGCCGTGCTCCATCAGCACCTGCACCAGCCTGAATGTCCAGAAACCAAACCGTCTTTCAACAACGCTTCAGGTGGGGCCGGATTGCCTCCACCGTCGTTAGGTCCGTTTTGCGTGTGGTAGAGTCAGGTTGCCAGTAATGGCAACACGCATGAGCAGACTCGTCCGGATAATTACCACCCCCGGGATTAAGACCGGCGTTGAGTAAAGGCTTTGGCCACTGCGTTTCGCATTAGGTAATGCCGGGCCCCAGTGCCCATCCATCTTAAAGGACGGCCACGCTCCTGGAGTTACTCGGGGCAGTGGGCGACGGTGATCACTTACCACCAGGTGACCCGTACGCTCGTTTGCCGTCTTTTCCATAAAAAAAAGGTCCGCCAGGTGACACTAGATCCACCATCCACCGCTGGATCAGAGCTTCGTCTGCTCTCCTCCTGATCCGCGCGATATCCTCCCGCGATGGTTGCAAGCTCCGCAATCGCTCGCTTACGCGGAATGCATGTACTGTGGCAAGCACTTCTGCCTGCAATTCCCAAGGCGGATCGTTTGCCAGGAGGGTCGCCGCCGTCCAGGACACCGTACGATACCCTCGAATCGCTCTCACCGCTATCATCCGCTGCGCTTTTCGCAAAAGGGCCTTATTGCGAGCGGTGAAGGAGTCCGCCCGCACAGGAGAACCATACAGAGCCATCGATTTCAACACACCGACATAAAGCTGCCGGCATGTAGCATCCGGCCTTCCAACATTTGGCAGAAGCCTGCCGAGGGCCCCGGCGGCGTCCAATAGTTTCGGCGCAAGCTGGGCGAAGTGTGAAGCAAACGACCATCGTCCGTCATCCCGCAATTGACCCTTCGTTGACCGATCCGACCGTCTGCCCGTCCGACCTGTCTTGAAGGTAATCGTCTAACAACCGCCGGAGATGTAGAGGCACACTCTGATACCGCAGGGACTTTCTTGAGGTCTCAAACGGCAAGCTGTTAAAGGCGTTGACCACGTCTAATGAGACGGCAAGCAGAACATCTCCCTCTGTTGTTGCAGCTAACGACCGAGTCTTTAAGGCGTTTAGGGCGTCGGCAGTTGATCGACCAGCCCTGAACCCGAATTGAGCCTCTGAAAGACCCGGGCCTACCTCCTCTAAATGTTAAAAAGGATAATTGCTCTCGTCTTGAGAGGCAATTATCTTTTCTAAGATTTTTCCTGTCTCATTCAGCAACACTATTGGTCTATATGCGAAAGGGGAATCCTGAGGTCGACTCCCTTAGCGCAGTAGACACAACGCTCCTTCCTTCCAGTATTAAATGTTGCCTAAGCTATCTGAAAAAATCAGACGGATATTTCAATTGAGTTGGTGTCTAATGTCTGTCGAATGAATGCAATGATGATCAATAAAAAGTTACATTTCTAATTTAAATAAGTAAATATAATCCCTACAATCGGTGGTTATGAATCCTGTAAACTTTTAATGTGTGCGTTTTATTCATACATGTAAAAGATAATTTCGCGAAATCAATATAGTACAATTATAATGGCAAATATATGATAATTTAAGTTGACGTGACATAATTTTGTTTAACATTCGATTCGATGTCAAACCAAGGTCATCTTCTACTCATTTATGGGATGAGTGGTCTCTGTGGAGAGTATATAACGTACAGCATGGGTCTGCTTACCTTGTTTCGGGGCAGTTTCTTACCTAATTTCTTTCTCACAACGTTGTAATAAGTCTTTCTAAGTTCACAGATGCTATAAAACCGTTATGGCTTAAGGCCAAGAATTTTTCCGTGATCATGTCGAGGGAAATAATCAGATCCTATAATAAGGGCCAATTTTATTTCTTAACCTTCCTTAGCTTTCATATCTCTTATGCATTCTTATCGTTGATATGTTTTTATTTCCTCCTTCACCGCTGTCTAGCACATTATCCTACGTTCAAATTAGTATAGGTTTTCTGAAACAGTAAATATATATTTAATAAGCGACCAATTGTCCCCCCAGGCCTTACATGTCGGAGGGCTCGCTGCTGGACCAGGTGACGTACCCGGCGCGCGCGGCGGGCGCGGGGCAGGCGGCGGCGGAGGCGCGCGCGGCGCACGTGCTGCGCGTGGTGCGCCTGGACGCGTGCGCGGCGCGCCACGGCGGCCTGCGCGCCGTGCGCGACTGGCGCGCCACGCTCTCCGGCGGGGAGAAGCAGCGCCTGGCCTGCGCCAGGATGTTCTACCACAGGTACGTATGTTTTTATGTTCCTTTAAATTGTGTTAATTTTGACGCTTCATATTTTTAGAAGAAATCTCCATTGGAATTTAACAATAAATTACATTTGAATGATGTTGTACATTTGAAATGGAAATCGCAAATTGATAATGTTGAAATTTAGCTTTTAACAATAAGCCTTGGCATTGCGCATTTATTTAAACTTTATTTTCGTCGCTTGTGACGTCATGTCTGAGTACAAAATGGCAATTCGTTTTAAAAAGACTTGACGTCAGCCGCTATGATTGCCGCATTGAGTAGTTTTATTTTTTCTAAATACTAATTAATTCTACAAAAAACATAATACTTGTTTTAAACTGTACTAAGACAGTTCCAATTATTAAATGCATAATTTTACTATGTTTGTGTCATCATGCCTATTTATTAATTTTCTCTTTTATATATGTACATATAAATTAAAATGTCAGTCTGTGATTTTAAAAGATCTTTTTTACCAAGTGCATATTATTATTTACAAGATAACAAAATATGATCATTCTATTTTAAAGTGTTTTATCTGTCTGTATATCGTTTTGTTGTTCTGACCAAACTCCAAAACAGCTGAATCGATTATTATGAGATTAACACTGAAAGATAACAAATAAATTACAATTAATTACGTTACAAGCATAATAGTATTGGCTTACACATTTATATGGTATTAAATAAATATTAATATGAAACTAAATTTGAAAAGCTTATCTAAATTTTGAACGTAGCAGGATTTGAACCCGCGTCTGTAGGAAACCGTCCAAGCGCTCTGACCAACTGAGCCATGCGTTCTTATCAAGCTACGTCGAAATTATTATACGCTTATTACAACTTAGATATTGATTTTTATATGCTTTTTAAGTTTTGAAGTTTAATATTTTCTGTCCTAAATGTGGAATAATACTTTAAAAATAGTAAAAATATGAAAGCGGGCGAAGCCGCGCGCATCCTCTGACGAATCATTTAAAATTGTTTTCTAAACATTTACATCGTATTTTTACTTCTTACTGATATCGTAAATGTGAATGTTTGTGAGGGTAAATGTTTTCCTACTATATTAAAACTACTGAACGAATTTCGATAAAACTTTAAAGTAATAGGCATATGGTATAATAGGCGGGACCATACATTTATAAATAAGAGTAAGCGGGAGAAGCCTTTTAGACCGGTTGTAATAACATAAATACCCATTTATCTGCAGACCTGTGTACGCCCTGCTCGATGAGTGCACTAGTGCGGTATCTATGGAAACTGAAGTAGTGATGTACGAAGAAGCTATACGGGAGGGAATCACTCTACTCTCCATCACGCATCGACCGAGTGTTTGGTAAGTTCATTATGATAATAACAACGAGGTTTTCGTTGTGCAGGGCACAAACCTGTGACTGTAGGTTGTGGGTTCGATCTCCATTCGCGGTGATGAAATGTTAAGAAAAAATAAATGAAATGTTTTATATTTTCATTTTTTCGCTTTGGTAATAAGGTAAAGCGTAGCGTTGAGTTCCGCCAATCAATGAACACACAATGCCTCGTAATTGGTGGAAAGTAGTGAACGGAAGTGGAACAGCGTGTCTTGACACAAGATTCCCAAGTTCCCTCTGCCTACCCTGCCATGTGCGGGATACAGCGTGAAGCTGAGGCTTTAGTCTCTTCGTTACGACTTTTTTTTATGAATTTTCAGGAAATACCACACTCACGTATTGGAATTCGACGGCGCCGGCGGCTGGTCCTTCAGGACCTTGGACAAGGACGCGCCGGCCGTCACGTCCGTCGTCACGTCCACCGTCACGCCCGCCGTCACGTCCGCCGTCACGCCCGCCGTCACGTCCGCCGTCACGTCCGCCGTCACGCCCGCCGCGCCGCGCCTCGCCGACGCTGACGCGCCCGGCCGTGACAGTGACATACCACCGGCCGTCGAGTGATCGTCACGTCACCGCCGTGATAGTGATACAATACCGACCGTGGACGTGACATGATTAGTGTACGTTGATCATTTTTGTATTGATAATATGAGAAAGAGGAAATTGTGACTTTTATTTAATTATAAATGCAGATTAGGTTATATTTAAAAATAATTATATAAATATGATGTTGATGTATGTATATATTTAATAAAGTAAAATATTAATATCCAGGAATTCGAGGCCTTTGTGGCCCGGTGGACCGTTGTGGACGATTTAAAGTTCGATTTCCGATTGGGGACTAAAATATTTTCATTTCCTAGCTGTGGGTAAAGATGCGTAGGAGAAGCGTTGAGCTCCGCCAAACAAAACACGATGTCTCAAAAAAATTGATGGTAAGTGAAGAATGGAAGTGTTTAGTGGGAAATGAGTGACTTAACACTAGCTTTCCCGGATTCCCTCTGGTTGATTCCCTTTGCGCTGTTGTCCGCGTTATATTGATATATAACGCGCAAAGCTGTAAGAAAAAAATATTTTTTTTAATTTGTATATATTTATTAATAAATCATGAAAATGATTGGGACCATCATTAAAGTAATGATTTCATTTTATTTAGAATACACAGCAGTTAAATGAAAAATTAAAAAAAAAACACTTTTTTTATATTATTGGTTTTCAATAATTTAACAGCATACATAATTTGTAATCGATCCCGGTCGAGGAAATGAAATATTTAATATTTTCAATTTAAATATTTAATCTTTCATTTCTTCGCTCTGGTAATAAGGCAAAGCGCGGCGTTGAGTTCCGACACTCAACACGCAATGCCTCAAAATCGGCGGAAAGTGGGGAACGGAAGTGGAACAAAGTGTCCTAACACTAGGTTCCAGAGTTCCCTCTGCCTATCCTGCCTTGCGCGGGATACAGCGTGAAGCTGAAAAAAAAAGAAAGAGAAAAAAAAGGTAAATATGCAACTTTTGTATAAGATGAAATATGACATAACCTGTAATTATTTATCTGTATCCATTATAAATATATAATTTAAAAAAAAAAGTTTCATAAAATTTTAAATTTTTATGACTATGAGTCAATTTTTAAAACAAATATTTTTTTTTTTTACATATCAACAACATATTATATTGAATAAAATATGGCAACAAATTAAATTGTACGATATATATCTTACGTAATTTTTTTCTTAATTTAATAAAAAATAATTGTGCGTTGAATTAATAGATACATTTCTTCTTACACAATAAAAAATAATATTACGCTTGTATTAAGACAAACGTGAAACGTAAGTTCTTAAAATGAAATTATAATTATCCGATCCAAAAGTAATTATAAGCTTTCAATCATTAAAATGATGATTAATGATTATAGCAATAATGATAAATGAATGTAGGAGTTTTTTTTTATATATTAAAATGTACATAGGAAGTTTTACAAGGATGGCATTTGTGGGACAGTAGATACAATTCTCACTCGGGGAAAGTAAATAACTTTCATTTCTTGCTCTGCAACACGATTTTACGCCAATAAACTCTATTTAAAAAAAAAATCCTTACTCTAGAATCCATGATTGAATTAGATACATTTTAGAAAACGTAAAAATATATAAAAAAAATGGCGGCGTCTTAACAAATTTGTATGAAACTCAATTCATATATTGATACGTTTTCTAAAAAGTATTTTTCTTTCCTAAATGTGGAATATCAATTTACGTTTCTCGTAACGTATTTTGATTTTAAATAATCATGTTATTTTTTTAGCGATTATTTCCAGTTTTTGATGATTAAAATGAATTTTTAATACATTAAAATCCCGATTAAAGCGGATTTCGTGCATAATGATTATATGTTTCACATGTTTCAAATGAGATTTTTTAATCATAAATATATTTGATGTTCATATATCTTTAAAAAAATGGGCTATTTTTAATACAAAATAAAATGTATGTGACAAACTTAGAATTTTGTTTAGTTTTCTTTAAAAAAAGTTATAAAACAAAAATAGATGTAGTTTTGTGTTTATTTTGTGTTAATTTTAATTAATATTTTCTTTTTTAAGAATGTTAGGTGTTTTTTTAATGGTGTAAAAGAAACGAAATATCTTGTATTTTATGAAATTATCAAAGATGGCTGTTGATTTTATTATTTTTATTTTTTACTATTTCTGTAATATCATTATGATAATTTGTGTGTGCGTGTGTTTGTGTGTGTGTGTGTATGTGTGTGTGTGTGTGTGTAAATGTGTATAGTGTATATACTTGTAGTGTATCGACAGTGATGATAGATTATAAATAAACGGGGTTTTTATTATTCATTGTTGTTTTATTTATTTTTTTTCTATAAATTCTCTTGCTCCTCGCGGAAATGGAATATTTTATATTTTTGTCTCTCTGGTAACGAGGTAGAACGTAGAGTTCCACCACTCGTCATGTAGTGCCTCAAGTTCGGCGGGAAGTAGGGAGCGGAGTGTGTAATACTAGGTTCCCAAGTTCCCTTTGCTGACCCTGCAATGGGCGAGATATAGCAGTGAAGCTATTACTCTTATTTATTTTTAAGTTGAAAAACAAATCAATTTTAATTTATTTTCACATTGTATTTATATTTTATCTAGTCTCGTCAAAAATGTCTCGACCGATTAATAAATAATAATGGAATATCATATTGAGATATTTTATAATGTAACAAGTTTAATAATTGTTTATATAATCAACAAAATAAAACGGAATTTCATAGTAAGTATTGTAAGTGTTGTGGCGCAGCGGCACAAAAGTGTCATTGTAATCGACAGGTTGTGGGTTCGATCCCCACTCGAGGAAATTATTTAATTTTTGTGGAAATTATTTAATTGCATATTTATGCAATATTTTCAAATCAAATATTAAATGTGTTTATTTCTTCGCTCTGGTACAAGGCAACAGCGGCGTTGAATTCGCCACTCAACACGAAATGCCTCAAATTCGGCGGGAAGTGGGGAACGGAAGTGGAACGGAGTGTCATAACACTAGTTTCCCAAGTTCCCTCTGCCTATCCTGCCATGTGCAGGATACAGCGTGAAGCTGAGTAAGTGTTGTAATTTCTCATACAATTGGTCAAAGGTTTTAGTAAGAAGAAGGAAATGAATAACAATAAAATAAAAAAACATACGTAATTTACTCAAATATTTCTATTTAAATGTTATTCAACATCAATTTATAAAACTATAATACTGAGGCACTGCGGTGCGAGTGGAATCATTGCATTAAGTACAGATAATATTCACGCGTACAGTTACCTTAGTTCAAAGGAAATATTTTTACTCTGTGATAAATCATATTAATTACAGATTAAAAAGATACAATCACTAAAAAAAAATCCCAGAAAATGTTGCCATTATCAAAACAAAAGGGTAGAAAGATACAGAGATTTCCAAAATGTTAAGTAGACACGTGTACTGAGTTAAAGGGCACAGGTTCAATTTACATTTCACTTGGACGTTTTAAACAAACAAAATTAAAACATACAACTAATATACATACAACTAATATATATGATTTAGTAAAGAACATATAAGAAGACATCTTACTAATGTTCTTTTGAGAATCACAATAGTTTAAATACTACAAATTAATATAATTCAATAATAGCAAATACTTAGCACGAATTTAACGAATGCCTGAATGGTCTAATATCTTTGCCATATTAATAATATATCAATTGACGAAAAGGACGACAGTTGGGTTCGATTCCCGTTCGAGGAAATGAAATATTTAACATTTTGTCTGTCTGTTTTGTTGTCTTTGCTCTGGTATCAAGGCCAGGAGGGGCGTTGATTCCGTCACTCAAAATGCCTTCAAAATTCGATGAGAAATTAGCATCGAAAGCGTAAAAATTGAAACACCTCTCAACATAAGGTTCCCAAGTTTCCTCTGCCCACACTGCTATGTGCGGGATACAGCGTGAAGCTGAAAAACAAACATAAAGATTCACATCACTATTAATTCGAGGTATTCTGGATTTGATGTAACGTGACTTATAAGTAATAGTAAGTATAGCTATTTGATAATTTATCATACTCAGATATTTCGGTACACATATAGAGAAGCACGCCTTGAAAATATTTATTTGGTAAAATATTGATATTTATACCTTTAACTTCAAATATTTAAATTAAATTAAATATTTATCTACGTATATATATATATATATATATATATATATATATATATATATATATATATATATATATATATATATATATATATATATGTATGTATATATATATATATACAAAGGCAAAGCAAGTAGAGAAAATACAGAGAAAAAATGACAAACGAGATTGATATTTAATATTGTCACTATTTTTTAAAGTGTTACTCTACACTTAGGACAGAAAATAATAAACTTAAATTTAAAAAACGTATAAAAATTTTGATCAAAGCATGATTTGAACCCGCGCCTCTTGAAAATCTCCATACAGAGATAACACTTTAAAAAAATAGTAAAAATATTAAATAAAATAGTATTCTCTCTTGCCAAACGATAATTCTTATGAGTTTTCTTTGAGTAGTTTAGCTTTCTGTGGGTTCGAAAATTTGTAAATATCTCCGTACAGAGATGCTAACAACATAAGTTGTAATAAACGTATAAGAATTTCGACGAAGTTTGGTGAGAACGAATGGCTTAGTTGGTCAGAGCGCTGGACGGATTTTAAACAGGCGCGGGTTTAAATCCTGCTTCGTTCAAAATTTTTATACGTTTTTTAAATTTAAATAATTGATACTTATTTGAAAACTGTCCGCCTAAACAGGTCAGCAGACCATTACAAATAATGGTCAGCAAACGCAAAATTGTATCTAATACTGACAAAATTTGCTAAGATTTATCGATCGTCTCGTGGGTGCCTATAGCGAGAGTATTACCAGAAGGAATTTTTGTATATGAAGAAAAGTGTAATCGCTTGCTATCAACAAATGTTGAAAAAAATGTTTTCATTCATCTTAACTTACCTTTGACAGATTTTAAGCACTTAAGTATGAATTTATGTATGAAAATGAACCATTTGTAATTTAAATAATATATGTTTTTGAATAATACCATATATATTTTTACCATAATTAGGTATTCGGTATTCGGCCGAATACTGCATGCTATTCGGCCGAATACCGAATATTAAAAAAAGTAGCCGAATAGGCCGAATATCGAATAGTAGCCGAATATTCGTGGCATCTCTAATATATATATATATATATATATATATATATATATATATATATATATATATATATATATATATATATATATATATATATATATATATATATATATATATATATATATATATATATATATATATATATATATATATATATATATATATATATATATATATATATATATATATATATATATATATATATATATATATATATATATATATATATATATATATATATATATATATACATATATATATATACATATATATATATATATATATATATATATATACATATATATATATATATATATATATTTATATATATATATGTATATATATAAATACAGATTTAACTAATCGGCAAGTGTTTTGTTGTTCTATATATTATAAACTATCTATATGATAAATTAACTTGGACCAAAGTCCTCTCATATTCTTTGACTGGGAAACTTATTTATCACATAAAGTTCGTTTATTTTACGCGTGATTTATAACACAGATAGGCATATCTCCTGTACATAACATGTGCGGTATTTAAATATACCTATGTATATATTTGTATGTATGTTTTCTTAAATAGAAAAATGAAATGTTTGTTTTGGATAAAGTGCAAATTACCTATAATTGACGTATACTTATAGCATAAGTTTTTTATTATTTTGTCATGACACTATATTGTTATTTTGTCATGACATTATATTGTTATTCTGTCATGGACAATACAGTTTTAATATTTAATTAACAAGACGTTCCTCTTTGTGAATGTGTACCAAAATTAATTAATCCTATATGTATATATATACATATACCTAAATATAATTGGCGTATTTCTTTTTTGTCAAAAAAAATACGTCCTTTATATAAAGTTATTATCTATTTTATGTCATTTATAAAATTTTAGTTCTAAGATAAAACAATAAATATTATTTAAAACTTATTTCATAAATTAAAACTGGTTTTTATGTACAATTTTTATGATAATATGTATATATATATATATATATATATATATATATATATATATATATATATATATATATATATATATATATATATATATATATATATATATATATATATATATATATATATATATATATATATATATATATATATATATATATATATATATATATATATATATATATATATATATATATATATATATATATATATATATATATATATATATATATATATATATATATATATATATATATATATATATATATATATATATATATATATATATATATATATATATATATATATATATATATATATATATATATATATATATATATATATATATAATATCTATAGAAATAAACATAAAAATATTATTACTTAAAACCAAAATTAAATAAATGCATTGTTTTGAAATATCTTATACAAAAAGATCACAACATGCTTAAAATTAAAAATTAAAATAGAAGTAACAATATTTTATATCACATTATATTAACTTTTAAGTAGAATTATATCACCCAAATAAATTAACATAACAGGCGATTGGTAGATGTAACATTTTTTTTGGCCTTACACTGTATCCCGGCCATGGTGAGTCAGGCAAAGGGAACTTGGGAACCTAGTTTACGACATTTCGTTCCGTTGAAATTATTATTAGAATATTTTGTCTTCTTAATTACGGTAACCAACGATTTGCAGTTTTAAATAATGATTGTCATGTTTTTTAAATCATTATCTTTTTTATCTTTTTTTTTAATTACTTGTCTCATATGTTTCCAGAGAAACCAAGTTATAAATTAACGCTTGCTAGCTTTTATATTATATCTAACTTATAGCAGTAGTCATTTCGTATTTAGTGGCGCCCGCACCGTGTCTGCTCACCAAAACAAGGAAATAAGCAAGCAAACAAAAAAAATCTTAACCCAAGAAATACTCCCTACTACTAAATACTTTTTGTATTTATGCTAATACAATATTTACAGTTCAATTATCATTCCTTCAACTTTCACTACTAAATATTTATTTATTTTCGTTTTCGCTTATTTCGGCGTTGAGTTCCGCAACTTAACACACAACGGCCAAAATGTCCAAAATTAAAACTGTCTGACTAGAATCCCAAGTTTCCTCTGCCTAACCTAGCCAAAATGTGGGCCTAAAAAAACTTTAACTCATCATCATTCAAATAATAATTTAAAGTATATAATTAACAAGCTACATACACCCACAAGATTCCACCACCATATTCGGCAAGGTCTTCTGCGTAACGCTGTTATTGGAGTCCATGTACAGCAGCTGTAGAGAACTGAACGTGGTCGGCGCACAGCACGGCTTGAACTCCGCTTTCATTTCATTTGATACTGAATAGAAGTATTTCTGTGGGCAAAAGTTGAAATAAATTAGTATATTCATGGAAACGAAGAGGTCAGACGGAGGTAGAGGGAGGAGAGATGGGGGGGGGGGGAAGTCTTGTGCCCATTGCCCAGAAAGCTAAACCTAAAAATTTTAATTAAATAAGGAAAAAAGCTTTCGTATTTAAACAGATTTTCTAAACACGCCCAAGATTGAAACATGGCGATATTCGAAGAATATAACCAACATTTTTCACTTTTCTTACTTATTGCTTACTCTAACCAGTCCGTTTGAGATACATATTTTCTGTTGTATATAAAAATACTAAAATAAATTAATATCTATCATTCCAAATATTTATAATATAGATTGCAATCTACGTGTTATTCCGATGAGTAAGTATTATTCATCCGTTTAGTATTTTTTTGTGGGAATGTGACTCAAACAAATTATTTTTAGCTTTACGCTGTAACCCGCTCATGGCAGGGTAGGCAGTGGGAACTTGGGAACCTAGTTTTAAGACTTTTCGTTCTACTTTAGTTCCTAATTTGCAGCCGAATTTGGGGCATTTGAGGAATTTGCGTGTTGAGTGGCGCAAGTCAACACCGCGCTTTGCCTTGTTACCAGAGTGAAGAAATGAAAACATAAAATATTTGATTTGAAAATATTAACTACTTACTACATTTCCTCGAGTGTGAATAATACCCACAATCTGTCGTTTACAGTCACACAGGCCACGACAGGCCTAATATAGTATTAGTCGGATATAAATATTAATTTAATTTAATATAAGTGTTACGTCACATCGTTGCGTTTTCCACTTTCCGCCGAATTTGAGGCATTGCGTGTTGAGTGGCGAAACTAAACGCCGCAATATAAATAATATTCTCTGTCAATATTAATAAAAAACAAAGATAAGTTAAGATCTACTCTAAAAAAAGAACTTACCTTAATAACATTAAAATAGTGACTATCAGCCTGCGTCACAGCAGAAATCGGCGCACAGGTGCCCTTACAGAAGTAAGCGTGATAGCCAGCTGGTCGAATAATCCAATCGTCCCAGCCGAGTTCCCTGAAGCTCACGTAGAGAGGTTCCCTGCAGCATTCACTGGTGGTGGCTCCACACTCCAGGGTCCGGCCGCGGCGTCGTTTACCAGCGTACTTGGTGTAAACTACTAGGAAAGGCCTGTGTTTCTCGTGAAACGAGAGAGGCGAACGACGAAGCTGTTGATAAAATATATAATTTTAGTAAATAGCAATATTCGGAATGGTGTATATAGTTTAGTAACGGCGTTGAGTTGCGCAATGTAAAACCTCGAAATACTTGAAAAAGCGAATCGTTATATTATCTTGGCACAGCAACAAAATACGTTTTTTTTTATTATTTATTGTTTACGTTTATCTTATATCTTACAAGGAAATAAAAATTATGTCAATTTGGAGATAATTGTCGAAGTAAAACACGTTTATCTTATTATATATTTGTTTTTTGAAATTATTGTTTTATCAGTTAGTTAAGAAATCTAAATCTATACTTATAATAAATCTGTAACCGTTCACTGTCTGTACGTGGAAAATATATTAAAAAAATGTAGGGACAAAATTTTGTTTATTTTATTTTGTCTGTGCGTTTGTACTCACTTATATTAGAAAAGACTAACTAAATTAGATTCCTACAAAAAAGTTTAGTGTTTGTTTTATAAAAAAGCTACGTCAATTTATAATATTAAGTTCGACAAAATTGCTACGAAAACTGCATTTAGCTGCCATTTTAGTTTTAAATGTATAGATATTGTTTTAAAAGTGATAATGTTATTGGAACAGTAAATTAGTTGAATTTGGCAAATGAAACAGTGTAATTAAAGCGGGCGAAACCTGGGGCGGGTACTTAACATGTTTTACTATGTCATTAAGAGCAAAGAATATAATTATAGTAATAATGGTGTGATAAAAAAGATTGCTTTTGTGATTCAGTGATAAGTGACTAATTACAAATATATTATATATGTTATTTCAATTAGAGATATCACAGGTTTGAAATAATTGGAGCAAAATCTTCGCCGCGAACCATAAATGTTCCAGAACGGGGATGCGATGACAAAAAAAAATGATTTTCCCTCTGTCTACCCTACTTTCACTCAGCTTCACGCTGTATCCCGCACAAGGCTGGGTAGACAGAGGGAACTTGGGAACCTAGTGTGTGATAAGCACTACGTTTCATTTCCGTTCCCCCCGTTCTTATTTTTCAATTGAAAATATTAAATAATTCATTTCCTCGTGTGGGGATCGAACACACAACCTGTCGGTTACAGTCACACACTTGTGTCACTACGCCACGACCGACATACCCTACTTCAATATAAAAAATATCGTATTAAATTTAATTCTTACTTGGCAAGTCCTACACGCAACGTGTAAAGTGTGCAGCCTCTCCCGCCCTTCCAACCAGACCCGGACCGCCCAAGCGAGCTCGACCCGGACCCAGCCCTCACCAACATCAGTCTCCTTTATTGCTATGGGCTTCGTCTTCTTGAACTGCTGCTGGCTGTCCCAGTGAGCTGCTTCCGATATTACGAACGTTTGATTGTATTCGTCGAGCGGGTCGCTTTCCTGTTGAAACATAGTTTTGTTAACCAACAGTTAAAAATCCGGCTACGTTCACATGTTTATATAGTTGTACACATGGCAGGGTAAGTAATGGGAACTTGGGAACCTAGTGTTACGTACTCCACTTTACACCAAATTCAGGGCGTGTTGAGAGGCGGATTTCAACGCTGTACTTTGCCTTGTTACCAGAGCGAATATATAAAAATATTTAATTTCCTCGAGTGGGGATAGAAGCCACACTTACTTCTAACATTTAATCTATTAATTAACGCCATAATGCTCTTAAATTATATATCTATTATGAACAAATCCTCAAAAAAAATTATAACATATTTTAAACATTTTAAAATGTTAATCCAAATCCAGAAACATTGTAACAGAAGGACCCTAATAAGAACGGAGTATCTTAACATTAGGTTCCCAGGTTCCCTCTGCCTACCCCACTTACGTATAAAACATAAGACAAACCTTATAAAACCACAGCTCGACCACCGTAACCTCCTCAGGCTCTACGTCAGGAGGCAACTCAAACTGCATACACGTGAAAGGGTATCGGCCGGACGTCAGACATTCACCTGGAACAAACAAAATGATTTTACTTAACTTTATTTATGATCATATTTGAGAAAATCTCCAATTAGCCCCACAACAATGACGTTTTTTCATGTCTGTTTTTGCCTTTCACTATGGTACTTTCCATAACATTTAGTTCTTATTTTTTCTTAGCTTCACGCTGTATATAGAACCCGGGAACCTAGTGTTAAGACACTCCGTTCCCCTTCCGTTCCCCACTTTCCGCCGAATTTGAGGCATTGCGTGTTTAGTGTAGGAACTCAACGCCGCGCTTTGCCTTATTACCATAGCGAAAAAATTTAACATTAAATATTTAAATTGAAAATATTAAATATTTTGAAAATATTTGCTAAATTATTTAATACTAATACACAATACAATAGTGTAAACTACATTTATATCGGTTAAGCTGTTTATGTGATTAGCGTGAAATAACGCACAGACAAACAGACAAGATTGATTAATTTATTAATGTGCTATATTTTCCTAAGGGCTCCTAATAATAACCTTTCCGGTATACCTTCCACGTATAGACAGCCATCAGTTGCTATTTTATTATATATTTAGATAACATTGAAGCATGTCGTGGCGCAGGAGCAACACGACAGGCTGTGGGTTCGATTCCGACTCGAGATAAAAAAATAAATATTTAACATTTTCGTGTCTCTGACAACAAAGCAAAGCGCGGCGTTGAGTTCCTCCACTCAACACAAAATGTATGAGACATTTGATAATAATGATACGGTGATTTTTATCGTGATCATTTACTTAGAATTTCGAAGCAAACCAAAGAAATAAGAAAACATTAGTTTGCGGCGTTGAATTCCGCCAATTGAATTCAACCGATCAAATTAAGAATATTGTACGTACAGTATAAAAAAAAAACGATCTTCATTTAATTACCCGGCGTTTTAATTAACTATTTCACTAATTTGACCTTTTGACAACTGGAACAAGGAATGACCTCTGAGGTCTCCGCAAGATAAATAAATACTCATATTGTACAGTTGTACACTAAGCTTATCTTCGCCAGAACCGTTTTCATATACGCTTACAATTGTGTACTAAACTGTAAATACTTATAATGTATTAAGAAAACTCATTATCTATTTTTCTATTCAATTTAAAAGTCGAGCAAGTAACACTGACAAATTACATAATGTCACTTACTTCTCCACTTCTTACTTCCTACAGTTCTCCTCCTCAACTACGGTTTGATTATTTGTAACATATTTAAAGTAATATTCCATACTTAGGAAAGAAGAGCACGTATGGCTTAGTCAATGAGACCGCTTGGACGGTTTCCAAAGATGCGCAGATTCAAATACTCACACAACGTTAAAATTTTTATATGTTTTCTAAAAAGATATTTTTCTTGACTGCCAACCATCGCAGCAGATACTAAATAAATATTTTCATTCATTTATTTACAAACATTGCTTCCTTATTTACATGAGAAGAGAGCTTTAAAAAGATGTGCATGTTATCAGCGAGCACGCGGCCACCGCGTGATAACGGCACGGCAGGTTAAATTAAATCTCCAGTCCCAGTCAAATAAACTAAGCTATTTGTTGTGATAAGAATGCGCTTACACATAATGTATCGATAGAGCAGTTTTAAAGAGATATATTAATAAAATTAACGTTGTTGTAGCTTCACGCTCTATCCCGCAGATAGCACGGTAGGGAAATGGGATTTATAAGGCATTGCGTGTTTAGTTCTTACACTGAACACGCAACGCCTCCAGAATACAGCAAAAAGTGAAGAACAAAAGTTTCTTAATGGGAATGGAGTGTCCAGACACTAGGTTCCCAGGTACCCTCCTCCAGGTTCCCGGCCTGCCTAACTATTTGATGGACATAGCGTGAACCTAAACAGAAATGCGAATGACCAGAACAAGATACAAATGCAACAGGGAATTCCAAAACAATATCTGTTCAAAACATATAATTGAGGTAAACGAACTAACGAACGAGAAAAAATGAACACTAGAATATAGTATAAATAACTTGAATTAATGATAACCCCAAGAAACGCTTTGTGGGTGACTTTAAATAAGGTTTACTTTTGCAATATTTTTGTGTTTTGTCTTTTTCATATCGTTTTGCGAATAATTATTTAGAAGAACACTCGCCGGGTCCGGGGTTCGTGACCAGAGTGTGTATTAATTAGACAAAACTAAACACACCCTTTTGTAAAAAAAATGATTAAAAAGTACAAAAAATCCTACTTTTTTTTAACGATTGTTTAAATTCATTTTTACATTATTGTAATATCATCCTAAGTTGATAAGTAAGCAAAAATATCCATATTATTAAAAAAAATTCAAAGTAAGTATCTATTATAAACATACATAGATAAATACATAAATTAATAAAAGCATTTTTAAAAGGCCCTTACTACAGGAGCTCCTTTTTCTATTTAACCCATATTTAAAATGATTGTTTTGCTACCTCTTTTGAATTACTTTCAAGAAAATAATAATTTCGTAGATAGATACTAGATCATAATATACATTATATTGTTACAGAACAATGTTAAGGAAAACTATACTTAAAACAAGCAGAAAATTATTTTTCTTAAGTGACAGCTGACAAAAACTTATTTGTTGTTACAGATAATAAATATAGTACAAATAGGGTCTGTATGTCGTTGATATGTTATGTTAATTTATATATAATTTATTTGGCAAATTGGCAGTTAATTAAATTGTTAAACAAGTTAAATGTTTCAAAAATATTTATATATCCACTAATTATATATATATATATATATATATATATATATATATATATATATATATATGTATATATATATGTATATATATATATATATATATATATATATATATATATATATATATATATATATATATATATATATATATATATATATATATATATATATATATATATATATATATATATATATATATATATATATATATATATATATATATATATCGCATTAAAACTCCCCTGAACATAAATAAATCAAAATTACCTTATCACTCAACACTTTCTACTTGAACTTTGTACTGTAGCACACAAACGAAGCTAAACTATTATTATATACAAGCTGTGCCCGCGATTTCCACTTTAAATTTTTGGACTGGTTTACATACAACAAGCACGAATGTTGAGACACTCTCTCTCTACCAAATTTAAGGCATTGCGATTTGAGTTCAAAAAATGTATTGGTTCTATTTTATAGACAAATTCTCTTTAATATAACACTTCTAAAATAACTAAAATAGTTACTATCGAATTTTTCATGCATCATTCTTTTAAATTCCAACATATATATTAAAAATCTTCTACATACAGATCGACAAGCTACATTTCTATTATATATATATATAGATATCTGTCTATCATTTCGTTGGGCAATAATATAACAGTAATTAACACTGTGAACCAGGACTTGGAGCGGTTATTTTGGGAACGGCTCCATGGTTATCAATATGGGGCACGTCGCAGTCGTAATTAAAAAAAATAAAGAGCCCTATTGAACCTGAATAGTATTTTAAATGTCTTATCGGACGATTTAGTGTTGTGATTTTTAACGAACACACGCTTTATTACAAAAAAGAAAGAGTAAAATGGTTGTGAGGCATTGCGTTGAGTGGCGGAATTCAACGCCGCGCTTTGCCTTATTACCAGAGCAAAGAAATAAAACATTAAATATTTAAATTGAAAATATTAAATATTTCATTTCCTCGACTGGGGATCGAACCCAGAACCTGTCGGTTACAGTCACACGCTTGTGCCGCTGCGCCACGACAGGCCTATTATTTTTAAAACAATATTTTTAACCTATATTGAAATAAAATAAACACTAAGTGTTAGTTAAGCGAAGCATGCGCAAAATTTCGCGCCATTTCTGTAAACACGCGCACAGATAAACAGAGAAAATTTGAAAGCATCGTTTTTGGTTCTATTATTAAATGTTATTAAAGGTCGCCCATAACATTTTTTCTTATATATTTTATCATTTACGATCTTATTATTACTGTATATTTTTTCGCTTTTTTTTTTTACTTATATCTGTATCGCGTTATTTGCTATTTACAATAAACAAATTTAAAAACTTAAGAATTACTTATTATTTTATTATTTCATGAAAAAATACCAAATTAAGATGACAAAATTTTATTTGTGTAAAATATGAACAATTGGACTTATCTAAGATCACGCGAGTGTTTGCTGCGAGACGTAGATAGAGATCGACCCCAACTAATTATTTATTAATGAAAGAGGTCGATGTGATACCCGATACATATATCTATGCCCCAAAAATAAGAAGACAAAATATAAGGCCAGAAAAAGAAAATTAAATGTCAAAAATTTGTAATACGTTTTTGATTATAACTTCACTCTGTATCCCGCACGTAGCAGGATAGGCGAGGCAATCTGGGAAACTGGTGTTTCCACCCTTTATACCTCAGGTCCACGGAAATTTCTAATATGTGATTATAATTTTATTCAAAAATTATTTTTTATACAAAATGTGCAAAAGAATGCGGGTCTTGATGCAACGGCACAAATGCGTCTATAAACGACAGGTTAAGGGTTCTTCATTCGAGAAAATGTTATAGTTAATATTTTAATTTCTTTGCTCAGGTAATAGATAAACTTGTTGTTTGGGCGGCGCTGAGTTTTGCAACTCAACTTACAATGCCTCAAATACGGCGAAAAGATTTGAACGAAAGTGTCTTAACGGGAACAGAGTAGCTTATAACTAGGTTCCCAAGTTTCCTCTGCCTACTCCATCATGTGCGGGCTAGCCACCCTATTTTGTAGCAAAAAAATTTATATGAAGTATTAAAAGTATAGATAGTATAAATACAAATAGTCACTGCACCATTTTTTAAGGTCTACGAAATATGAAGGTGGAATAAATAAAAAAAAAGGAAGAAAAAAATATATGTTTTTTAAATCAAATTTTTACATATTCCCAAGGCGTTATTATTGATTTGGATTTGGTAAAAAAAAGTTTTTTTTAATTTGGTGAAAAAAAAGGTGTTTTTTAATTTGTGAAATGTGCCTTTTCTAATGTTTTTTTTTTTTTAAATAGGCAAAAGTTCCTGATTTCAGTCCAATATTGAACCATTGCGGTTTTAGTGGCGTAATTTAACTCCACGCCATATCCTAAAAGAACAAACACAATATGTAAAAACGTGGGTAAGATTCAACCAGTTGATACAAATAATTCAATTATTGCATAAGCATAGGTATTTAATGGCACGCGCCATTATATCATTGTTTTCTTTATTATCGCTTTATACTTTGTAAATTAATAATTAAATTTTATCTTATTTTTTTTTTCATTGAAATTAGATGTCTGTTATGGAGCAGGAGCACCAGCGTCCGGCTGTAGACGTTAAAGGTCCTAAGTTCGATTTTCATAACTTGCTATATCCCGCGTGAAGCAAATATAATTAAAAAAAATAATTTTATTTCTTTTTATAATAAATAGATTTTTATTTCTTATTAAAATTTGATTCCATAAGTATAAGTTCGCTAGTAAGTGATTTTATAAGATTACAAACTCTACCTTAAATTGGTAAAAGAAAGCAGATACATTTGTTAATGACCTCAGAAGAGAGAATTTGGGAACGCAGTGTTAAGACACTCCGTTTCACTTCCGTTCCCCACTTTCTGCCGAATTTGAGGCATTGCGTGTTGAGTGGCGGAACTCAACGCTGTGCCTTGTTAACAGAGCGAAAAAATGAAAACATTCAATATTTAATTTGAAATTATTGAACATTTCATTTCCTCGAGTCAGGATCGAACCCATAACTTATCGCTTACAGTCACAAGCTTGTGCAGCTGCGCCACGACAGGCCTCAGTAACCTATTTACCTAATTCACTACATTGTACTTTGCACTCACGCGACAACCTGTCTGTAGTAATGTTGCATCGCAGCTCATTTTATATTATATGCTTATTTTACAATAAATTGGAACTTTGGACTGGCAAAATATTATATTGTAGTAATTAATTTACTTTACGACCGATGAGTGCAGGTTCTTTTATTTCGAATTATTGAATTTATACATATGTATAAGTGAATGATAGGGTTCAAGTGTGTGACCCTCCTCGAGAAAATCAAATATTTAATATTTTCATTTACTCACTCTGATATCGAGCGGCGTTGAGTTCCGCATTCACATAATTAAAGAATTTGCAAATACGCTATAACACGCTACAAGATAGTTATATATGTGAGAAATAAGCTTATTAATTATTATTTCTATTGATTATAATATCTAGAGAAATCTTATAACAATTATGTAAATTATATAAGGCTTCGTGCAGGCGTTGCTCTAAGACGTAAGTAATTAATATTTTATTATATCTAATAAACGGTCGATGATGGCAACCCTCACGCAACTTGTGATCTTGATATAATGGCGGAATAATAACAATTGTATATAATTATGATATTTACTTAATGAGTGGACAGTAAGTGAGTGAGCGTGTGTAAACAGGGTTTGGGTTTCTGGGTTCGATCCCCATTCCCCATTAAAATTTTCCCATTTCATCACTCTGGTAACAAGCAGCAAGGAAAAGTTAAAAGTTCCGCCACTCAAATTCAGGGTAACGGTAACTGGGGAACAGATATATCTTAAGACTGAGATCCCTTTGCCTATACTTTTATGTTGTAGCGTTAAGCTAATAAAGAATGGTTTTTTTTTTTAAATATTGAAATGACGGTAATTATATATGTATTTTTAATCCATATTTGCACGTATATTTATTCTTGCATATATTTATTTTTAATCCGTGTCAAACATTTGTTGCTTAAATAAACCTTTTATTACGTTTATCTTTCGAAGTATGTTTTTGTACAAAGGAATGATCTTAAAACGATAACACAAACTGTAAAAGTTTATATATAACTTTTCTATTTAAATTTTTGTATATCTATCACTTAAGCTTTCAAGTTATTTAAAGAAAGCTGTTCTAAACGCTACCTTTTTTTTGTTTTTACATTTATTTACTGTGATATTTACTATAATGAAACAACTTATATATTGATATATAGAAAACTGTGACAATTTTGTATGTAGCTTCACGCTGTATCCCGCACATGGCAGGATAGCCAGAGGGAACACGTAAATCTAGTATTAAAACATTTGGTTCTCATTAAGGCATTCGTTCTCCACTTTCCAAATTGCACCTTCAGTAGCAGAATTCGGCGCGAGCTTTAACTCATTACCAAAGCAGAGAAATAAAAATATTAAATATTTTATTTAATCGACTAGGGATCGAACCCCTAACCTGTAGGGTGGTTATTTGATCCCCTATGGATGGGATGATAGTTAACTATTTGAAGATATTTAATATTTAAACAGAAACTTTAAATATTTACGTGTTAACAACCTTATCTGTTCAATAGTGCAAGCTACATAAATTATGTATATGTAAAACAATAACCGATCGCATTAATTATAATATATCTTTAATTACTGTTAACAGAAAAACATGATTATAAGGTTCGTATATTGGAATTCCTTAGAAATGTTACAAATATACGTGTGCCATCTAACATTGCCAACTGGTAATTGTGATTAGGCTACAACTAGTGATTACCACGCGGCTTCACCTTTATTATGTTATAGATTAATTATATACAAAAAAATACAAAAAAATATAGCCTGTGCTATTCTTATATATAAACTTTATTACTGTAAAGTTTAATCAAAATTCGTTCAGTATTTTTTGCGTAAAAGCGAAACAAACATTCGACCTCCCAAACTTAAGCATTTATATTAGTAGATTTACCTTCAACTGGAAATATAATCTTCTGTTCAGTTCTTCCATAGTAATCATCGAACTCAGGTGGTTTATCAGTCGCCTGGTCGTAAGTGACTCCTTGGGCGACTGGCATAGGCAGGCTGTTGACTGGCACTGCCACATCCGGTTTCCTGTTCAACCTTAGTTTCTTCAAAATCTGCTGTTTAACAAATTCAATCCTAGCTTCTGTGAGCACGTCCACACTGAGTCCCGAATTTGCACATATAGCACAAGCCCGCTCTCCCAAACTGGATATGTATATAATGACTAGAAATATAACACGATACAAATCACAATTCATTTTGGTTTCGGCTGATTTCTTCGTCTTAATAAATTGAAATAGTACAAAAGATTGAGACACATGCGTATCAATGGTCGCTGTACGACTGCGTTTGCGCATCGTCGGACGCGCTATTATAAAGGGGTGTTCCGTACCGATAAGCCAGTGTTACTGATAACGTGTGATAAGGGAGTTTGGTAATTGTTTTAAATTATTTTTTTTTTCTTTTGAGTGTTTTGATTGTTTTTCTTTTATTATGAGGGATGTTGTTAAATGTTATAAAGATGTTGTGTACGTACAATATTTGTGTATTATTTATACCTATTTATGTAAGTATACGTGACAGGTGTCATTTACGTTTAACTAAAATTGTTCAAACGACAATTTTATATATATTTAAAGTGTTATTTCACACTTATGATAAAAATTATTTATTCAAAACACGTATAAAAAATTGAATTGAATTGAAGCGAATATTGTGCCTAGGAAAAGAAGAAAAAATCCAAGACGTGATTTCTAAGAATACTTAGATGATTTCCAGAAGGTTATTCTTCAACAAATTTAATCCTTACAGGAAGCCTTGAAATATATATATATATATATATATATATATATATATATATATATATATATATATATATATATATATATATATACACATATATATATATATATATATATATATATATATATATATATATATATATATATATATATATATATATATATATATATACATACATATACCATAAAAAATATATAAAAAAACTATAAGCGTAATAGTTTCTAAGAGGAAAACAAGTTATGATGCAATTTTTGCCGCTTCTTATAATTGAAATAACCACGTGCTCTGATAACGTCCCTGTGGTTACAATCACATGGAGATATTTCTCAGAATTTCCAATAGTTCTTAAGTTAAAGTTTTAAAAACCATGTTTACAATTTAATATTTTTAATAAAAAACAATACTTGCAAAAATATGTGCTATATCCAAATTAGCTAATAATCCATTTACAATTTTTTGATTAGGCTTCACGCTGTATCCCGCACATGGCTGGATGGGCAGAGGGAACTGGGGAGTGTTAAGAGACTGCGCCTCGTTAACTATATGTTGAAATATGTATTGGTAGATATTTTATTGTAAGTATTTATGTGGTCAAATTCAGAGCGCAGCGGTGTAATTAAAAAATATCAGTTATAATATTTAATTAACAACTAGATACTTAGGCCACCTAAAGATAATTCTTTTTTAAAGATTACACTTTAAAAATTTTTTTCCAGCGTCACGCTGCATCCCGCACACGGCAGTGTAGGCAGAGGGAAGCGGGTCAATCATCTTGACAATAGGTTCCCCAGGAACGTAGTGTTAAGACGATTCATTCATATTAAGATACTTCAGTCTACAACTAACTGCCGAATTTGAAACGGAGTCCTGGTGGCGGAACTCAACGCCGCACTCGGCCATATTTATGTTTGTATAAAATATTTATATTTATGCTGCCCACAGCTTGTCACGATTACAGTCACACGCTTTTGCGCCACGACAGGCCTCAATTACTTCTTAATGCTAATTTAACATATCAATAAAAGTAAAAAGATTTCGGCCCGGAACTGTGGGTACGAATCTTCGCCCCTGTCGACGACATATTTGAGGTCTAACAGTCTATGCTGGCCGCTCCGTGTTTTTGGTATGGAGAGGGAATTTGGGAACCTAGTGTTAAGACACTCCGTTGCCGTTCTCACTTTTCACAGAATTTGAAGCATTACGTGTTCAATTCAGTATTGGAATGCAACGTCCCGCTTTGCCTTGTCACTAGAGCGAAGAAATGAAAACATACTCACTCACTCAGCTTCACGCTGTATCCCGCACTAGGCAGGGTAGGCAGAGGGAACGGAAGTGAAACCTAGTGTTATGACACTCCGTTCCACTTCCGTTCCCCACTTTCCGCCGAATTTGAGGCATTGCGTGTTGAGTGGCGGAACTCAACGCCGCGCTTTGCCTTATTACTAGAGCGAAGAAATGAAACATTAAATATTTAAATTGAAAATATTAAATATTTCATTTCCTCGACTGGGGATCGAACCCAGAACCTGTCGGTTACAGTCACACTCTTGTGCCGCTGCGCCACGACAGGCCTCAAAAAAAACATTAAATATTTAATTTGAAAATATTGAATATTTAATTTCCTCGAGTGGAGTGGAGTGGATCAAACTCACAAACGGTCGCGTTTACAGTCACAAGTTTGACAGCCCCCGCGCCATGACAGGCCTCGAGTTGCTTTTATTTACTTCATTATATCTTACCAAACTTGAGGTCTGTTGTGGCGTCGTCCAATGTAAACGATACTGGATTTAAGTACTATTTTTACTTGGGGAAATGAAATGTTTAATTTTCAAGACTTCGCTCTAGTAACGAGATAAGCGCGTCGTTGAGTTCCGCCATTTAAAATTAATGGGGACTCTCACTCACTCAGCTTCACGCTATATGCTATACGCCCGCACATGGCAGGGTAGTTCGAGGGAACCTAGTGTTAAGAGACTCCGTTGCACTTCCGTTCCCCACTTTCCGCCGAATTTAAGTCATTGCGTGTTAAGTGGCGGAACTCAATGCCGCATTAATGGGGACGAAGTGCCTAAACCCTACAGTATCAAGTTTCTTCTGCCTACGAAACTAAAACTTAAAAAAAGCAGAACAATAACTGTAGAGGTCACACGAACGTCGTCGACCTCGATGATTCAATATAACAATCAATTAAGAATATATTTTTGGATAATTCTCGTAATCACAGGGACGTTATCAGAGCACGTGGTTATTTTCATTATGAGGAGAGGCTACAATTGCGTCATAACTGTTTCTCTATTAGAAACTATGAAAAGGCTTATATATTTTTTTTTATATGATATGTACGTCGTCTTAAACTGTATATGTAGTATGTGATATATTTAATATTTTCATAATTTCGCTCTGGTAACAAGGAACTGCGCGGCGTTGAGTTCCGCCCCAAAACCGTTCTTTCAAATTCAGCAGAAAATAGGAGACTGAACTGTCTTAATGAGATTGGATCGTCTTAACACTAGGTTACTGGGGAACCTAAAATTGAGATGATCCGCACCCTACCTGCTTTCCTCTGCCTACCCTTCTGTGTGCGGGATGCATCATAAAGCTGTAAAAAAAGAAATATTATATTTCAGGTGGCCTCAGTAACTTTGTTAATTAAATATTCTTACTTTTGTATTAAAATTACTCCGACGTGCTCTGAACTTGACTATATTAATAGTTACTATAAAATATCTACGAGTACACACATTCTCTACTTCAACGTAGATTTAAAAAAAATAAACAATTGGTAGCAATTAGCGCAATGCAGTTTCTTAACCTCAGGATTTCCTGTTCCCTTTGCCTACTCTGCCACTTGCGGGATAAAGTGTGAAATTGGAAAGCAAATTATGATTGGGTTATTTATTTGGATAACTCTGGTAACAAGGCAAAGCGCGGCGTTGAGTTCCGCCATTCAACACGCAATGCCTCAAATTCGGCGGAAAGTGGGGAACGGAAGAGGAACGGAGTGTCTTAACACTAGGTTCCCGGGTTCCCTCTGCCTGCCCTGCCTCGTGCAGGATACACCGTGAAGCTAAGTATGCAAGTAAGTAGGTATTTGGACATAGTGCATATTATTGGAAGCAATTTTTATTAAAAAATAAAACATAATACTATTGGAGATGCTGAGAAATATAATAATTTTATATATCAATTAATAGATTTTCATCTTCACGCCGTATCCCGTATACAGCAGAGGCAGAAGAAATCTGGGAACCCAGTGGTAAGACACTCAGATCCTGTAAAGACATTTCCGAATTCTATTCTTCACTTTCCGCCGAATTGAGGCATTGCGTATATAGTGGCGGGATGAAAGTGTCTTAATGGGAACGCAGTAAATTTATTCTAGGTTCCCAGGTTCCCGGTTTCCGCTGTCTACTTTACTATGTGCAGGACATAATGTGAAGCTAAAAGAAACAAAAAAAAATACAAATCTATCTGTACCTAACTTAATTCTCAATTATGTCTTAAAAAATTCGCTGGTTTATTGAACTGGTGATAACGGCATATTTTCACAGATATTTCATACATCTGGGATCAACACTCTGCTCGTTAACTATCTACAATACCTATTTGCTTACTTCCATAATTATTTTATATTACTTATACTATCTATAAAGAACGCTTCGGAAATGAGCGGATTTTATTTATTGAATATACATTGTATATTGACTAAATATGAATTCAGGTGATTATTGTAAAAGCATAGTTATTTATCCTTTATTGCATACGTTATTAAAATGTAGTTTAAACACGACAGGTTGTGTGTTCGATGCCCGCTCGAAGAAATTAAATATTTTATTTCCTTCGCTCTGGTAACAAGGCAAAGGCTCAAATAGGTGGAATGTGGGAAACGGAACGAGTTATTTTAACACTAAGTTTCCATGTTTCTTCTGCCTACTCTACGTGAGCAGGTTTCAGGGAGAAACTAAAAAAAAAACGGACACAAAAGTCGGGTTTAACGCTAAAAAGCATTCTCTATCAGCCAACATTGTATGTGGATACAATTATCTTAAAATGAATGTATCTTTACACTGTATCCCGTATAAAGAAAGGTTGGTAAAGGTCACCTAGTATTCAGATTATAGGCGTTGCCAAAATTATTAAACGTATAAACGTAACTATTGTACCGTAACTATTGTCACTGTAGCAATCTTCAGGAGTGTTTTGAAATACGCGATTTTGATATGGAATTCGTTCTATAAGATACATATAACCAGAATAAAAATTACAACGCTATTAACAAGATACCTTGCTTTCAAAGATATATTTTGTACATTTAGAGCTATAAACAGCGATTGTGCCATTTTTATATTGAGTTCCACTAAACTTGTGGCTGACTTAGTAATATGTACATAGTAAATTAGTTTCCGCGCTGGGCAGCGGCTAGCTCGATTTAAAGAGGTCGTCACCAGCGCGGTCGCCGCCTTCCGGCATTACAACTGCTCTAGCTCCTAAACTGCTATCGGGCCCATTATGAAACTTGGTACAGATCTGTATACCAAGAAATATTTGTAAAAAAATAAAAAAAATAAACGGGTCAAACGTTGAAATAATCAATTTAAAAAACAATAAGCATTTTTTTAATAAAAAAAATAACGTTCAAAAATTCTATTATATAGCTCATTAAGTCGAGTACATATTAAATTAGTTACTTTATTTGATTATAATTTTTTTAAAACTTAGTTTTTGCGTTTGAAATTCTAAATACGCTATAGTGAGTTAAAACTTCAATGTCCTACAACTTATTAAGTATACCTAATATAACAAAAATATTGTATATTTCGCTTGAGGACATATATACCAATAACATATTTAAACTAATAATCAAAAATATTTACCTGCTCGCTTGACGTGGAATGCCCCTATACGTAAAAACACATGCAGCTGGTCATCATGCACATTCAAGTCGATGTGGTGGTGTGTCCACCAATACTTCGCTTTGCGTTTTTTTCGAAGTTGCATCGCTGCTTAATTTTTACTAATTTTCACTGTGCGTCGTTAAATTTTCGAAATTGCGTTGTTTTGGATTAGAGTTTTAATTTTTTTTTATCTTATTTTTCCTAAAATATAGCACAAATTTTTTTAATTGCGCCATGCAATCAAAAATTGGCGATTCCCTTTCTAACATAAGTCAACGCAAATCAAAATCCAAGAGCTATGAAAGATTGTTCAAAGAATCTGCTTCCCACTGGCGAGCAAACAAAAATGCATGGATGACAACATCATTGTTTAAAAACTGGGTTACAACTTGACATATTCCAGAAATAAAAGCTTATTGCATCAAAGAAAACTTAAACTTTAAGGCTTTGGTTCTAGTAGACAATGCTCCTAGCCACTTAGGTTATGTTGATGAGTTGTCAGAAAACATGATTTTTTTTTTACCTAATACAACACCATTTATTCAGCCGATGGATCAGGGAGTAATATGGACCTTTAAAAGTTATTATCTTCGACGAAAATTTAAACTTCTTTTAAGTGAAGTGAAGTGATGGACAAGATACCATGTTATTTTTGGAAAAAGTTCAGCATTATAAAGGCCATAAAAATCTTTTGTGATTTGTGGGAAAAGGTTAAACAATCTTGCATGAATGGTATTTGGCGCAAAATATGGCCTGAATGTCTTCACAAAAGCGCTGCGGAACTTATTTGATGGTACACCAGCTGTTCGTCATGAAATTGTTAATTTATCAAGAGAGTCTAATTTTGAAGGTATGGAGGAGACCGACATAAATGAATTGCTAACCCAACCAAAAATTTTCTAATGAACAACTATTGCTACTGGAATTGCAATTTTCTAATGAAGATGATGACAGTGACCGTTTAATAAAAATCTCCAAAGAACAAAATTTAATAACCAAACAAATTTCTAAAGCGATGTGTTTGATTGACGAAGGAGATTTTTTTTAAAAAACCATCCTGACAGCGGAAGCAGTTTAAAAGTGTCCCAGGTGGTAGCTGAATATTTCATAAGGAAATTTATCTTAAGTTGTAAAAAAAGCTGTTTAACAAACATTGAATCATTTTTTTTAAAGAACGCCGACTACGACAACAGTACGGTCGTATTTTTTGCAATAACAATTTATACTAATTCAAGTAGTTGTCTTAAGAAACCGGTTCGGACGCTAGCCGCGTGTATTGTGCATTACCAAGCATGCTAGTGACAAGAGTAAACGATATTATGACTTATGATTAGTGTGAATAACGTTGCAAAAAAGCAAGCAATCAATCCAAGACAGCATGGAGAATACAAATGAAGTAAATGATATTAATGTAAACGAAATGATATTTCAAATTGAAGAGAGTGAAGAAGGTACTCAGACGTATGGAAAAAAGATTAAGAGTAGAGGATGAGCATGTGACATGGACTTTAGTGTCTAGAAATAACAAAAAAAATATCTAAAAAATGTATCAGAGAAAAATATAGATGAAGAAGATATCGAAATAGAAGTCTGCATAACTAGTAAAGAGAAAATTCCTAAGCGAATAGAATTAGCAAAGTATTTAAAGAACCAAAATATATTAAATATAATAAGTGTTAAATATGCTACTCCGTATAAAATCTTCGTTTTGTTTGAAGAAGAAGACGAGGCAGAAAAGTTTATAAATTCAATAGTTTTTCAAGAAAAGGGCTGAAAGTATTTTAAAACAAGTAAAGTTGGATCGTGTTATGGTATTATTAGAGATATTGACTTAAATATTTCAGAGAAAGACGTCCAAATGAGCATTACTTCAGATTTTGAAATAATATCAGTCAAAAGGCTATTTCGCAGAAATAATGATCCCGATGGTTGGATAGAAAGTGAAACTGTTCGCCTTTGTTTTAAGGGTTCTTCCTTCCCACCATATATTCTTATATATGACTTAAATGTCGACCCGTATACATTTCCGGTGACACAGTGTTCCAAATGTTGGAGATTTGGTCACACTCATAGATTTTGTCCTTCAAAACATATCATATGTCCTAAATGTACAAGTAACCATAATAATTGTGTCACGAATCAGTTTAAACGTATAAATTGTGGAGGACCACACATGTCATTAATGAGATCGTGTCCAATATACATTAAACAAAGAAGAATTAGACAGTTAATGGCAGAATTTAATTGTACTTACAGAAAAGCTTATACTATTTACGTTCCCTCCTATACCAGAGGACAAAACAAATTTGGACCATATTCCTGTACTTAGTTCATATCAAGAACTAAACAAAATTGCGAATGAAAGACAATCTTATTCTGAAATCGTTTAATCTAGTAAGAAAACAAGTAACAATGAAAGAAACAAACTAATATAAATGTAGACGAGATGATATCAAGTCGTTCGAAAGAGAAACCACGGCAGGGCTGTAACCAAACCTCATGTTATTTTTATGCAAGGCATTTCTTTGAAGGAGAAAATTTTCGAGGCTTTATCGTTTATTTTAGAATGGTTGATATCTGTGTGTAAGGCTAAAATTTTAGAATTACCTATATTTATTAAATTAATATATTTCTACTCCGTATATGGATAATTTATTAGGTAGGAATATTAATAAACTCAATATTTTGCAGTGGAATGCCTAAAGTTTTAAAACAAAGTTAATAGATTTTGATTTTGCTTCTCTTCTGATGATCCTAGTGCTAGTGCCGCTGCTGTCGCCGACGTGGTTCTGCAGGGTATGGAACTTTACATTCCTAGCTCTGTAGTGCCAATCGGTGGCAAGTCACAGCCTTGGTTTGATACGTCTTGCAAACTTGCAGCTTCTGGCAAGCGCGAGGCATATCGAATCTGGGCCAAGGCACTTGTCACTAAGGATCCAAAGGTGAAAACCTTAAAAAGAAAGTACAACCGTGCCTCTAGGTACTTTAAGTGGCAAATTGCCAGAGCAAGGTCCGAGCACATCGCTAAAATCGGCGAGAAGCTTGAGAGCTATCCGTCTGGAACTCGACAGTTTTGGGCCCTCTCAAAGGCTGCGCTTGGCAACTTTAGCCGGCCATCGCTTCCACCGCTACGCACAGAAAATGACATCCTGGTCCATACGGCGAAAGAGAAAGCCGATCTGCTGGGCGCTCTCTTTGCCTCAAACTCGACTATGGATGACCGAGGAACAACGCCGCCGACCATCCCGCGGTGTCAGAGCTCAATACCTGACATTAAATTTAGTCAGAAAGCTATTAGGCGAGCTCTGTCTTCCTTGGACATCCACAAGTCGAGTGGGCCAGATGGCATTTCTCCTCTTGTGCTCCGTTCATGTGCTCCTGAGCTGACACCGGTGCTAACGCGTCTATTTCGGCACTCTTACTCAGTTGGCGTAGTCCCAGATTCGTGGAAGAGCGCTCTTATCCACCCGATTCCGAAAAAAGGCGATGGTGCCGATCCAACTAACTACAGGCCTATTGCTATTACCTCCCTGCTCTCAAAAATTATGGAGAGCATAATTAATAGCCAGCTCTTGGTTTACCTGGAGGATCACCGATTGATTAACGACCGCCAATATGGCTTTCGTCGGGGTCGCTCAACCGGTGATCTTCTGGTTTACCTAACCCACCGCTGGGCTGCGGCTATTGATAGCAAGGGAGAGGGCCTGGCAGTTAGTTTGGACATGGCAAAGGCCTTCGATCGCGTGTGGCACGGGGCGCTCCTTGCGAAACTTCCATCTTACGGGCTTCCCGAGAATTTATGCAAGTGGATTGCTAGCTTTCTCACTGGGTGCAGCATCAAGGTCGCTGTCGACGGTTTTTGCTCCAAATACATGCCCGTGAACGCCGGCGTCCCCCAAGGCTGCGTGCTGTCCCCTACGCTATTTCTTCTGCATATCAATGACATGTTAGAGGACTCTAAAATACATTGTTATGCAGATGATAGCACTGTGGACGCTGTATACTCCGGCCATGCAAGTCTTTCTCGGGAAAACGTCGACCAGTGCCGAAATCAACTTGTGTCCTGCGTTGAGGCATCCCTCGAGAATGTCTCCGCATGGGGTGAAAAGAACCTTGTTCACTTCAACCCCCAGAAAACACAAGTCTGCGCGTTAACCGCTAAAAAAACCCCATTTGTCGTATCACCAGTTTTCGAGAACACTCCCCTTAAAGCCGCGCCCTGCATCAGTATATTGGGCCTCAGCTTTTCGAACGACTGCCAGTATCGCGATCATCTGGAAAGCAAGGCCAAGTTGGCCTCGAAGAAACTGGGGGTCATCAGCAGAGCGAGACAGTATTTCACGCCAAAACACCGTTTAGCCCTGTATAGGGCCCAGGTGCGGCCTCATATGGAATACTGTTCTCACCTTTGGGCTGGTGCACCCCAGTATCAGCTTGAACCATTTGATCGCATACAACGTAGAGCCGTTCGAATCGTTGGGAACCCAGTGATCTGTGTGGGGCTTGATACTTTGGCTTTGCGTAGAGACATATCCTCCCTGTGCGTTCTCTACCGCATTTATCACGGGGAGTGTTCTGGAGAACTGTTTGACTTGATACCTGCCGCCGAATTTTCCAACCGCACAGTACGTCACAAACTAAAGTACCATCCACATCATCTGGACACGTGGCATTCGACTACTGTGCGGTTTCGTAGGAATTTTCTTCCACGCGCCACACATCTGTGGAACGACCTACCCGCGGCGGTATTTCCAGGTCGATACGACATGGGTACCTTCAAAAAGCGCGTCTACCTCCACCTTAAAGGCCGGCAACGCCCTTGTAGCTCCCCTGGTGTTACACGGGGCCGTGGGCGACGGTGATCACTCACCATCAGGTGACCCGTACGCTCGTTTGCCTTGTCTTTTCCATAAAAAAAAAAAAAAAAATATAATGTTGAATCGTGAAAAAGCTCACATTGCAGTAATTAGTGAAACGTGGTTAAGCGAAAATGATAATATAAGCATTTCTGGTTATAATATTAATTATCGTCATGATAGACCTAGTGTCTCGTTTTTCTTGCCATCCTATTTAATGCGACTTTTAGAACTTCATATATATCACGTCTCTGGAAGATCTCACAAATCATCATGATTCACAAGCCTGGAAAGCCCCCGCACGAAGCGTCATCTTATCGACCTATTAGTCTAACGCCTGTACTGTCAAAACTATGGGAGAAAATTTTCATATCCCGACTCGCAATCCATATAGAAAACTGTAACATTATGATATTGAGTCGCGTACGTGCCTCCAATAAGAGCAGATGCAATATTGTTTGTGTCCGAGCTCCCAGATAGCTTGTTTATAAAAACAACACCCTCTTAAAACTTAAATTAGTATATTTATTCGTAAAAGTTTTTCTGTTAAAATTTGAACTTAAATACGAACAAAGTGCAGTTTAATATCAGTGTATTGCTGTATTTTAATCAGTTAAATTTACTAGTTTTATAAAAAGTGACATTGTGTGACATTGAGTGCATACGATCCGTTACGCTGTCGGCCAACAAAACCGGTCCTAGCTACCTGTGCATTTTAGCTTACACGCCTTAACTAATCTGCTATTTTGCTAATGTAAATGAACGCTTTACTGGCCTAACGGCTGTCCTATAAGATTGAGAAGTGTGCATCCTTAGTTCGAATCTCACGATATATATATACATATATTTTTATTTGTTACTTTTTTTTTTTTTTTTTCGTTACATTTTTTTTTTTTGGTATATTAAAATACACAATGAAGTATGCTTGTTGCAAATCTATGGCTGGTAATGCTTCAGATGGACTATTGTGTAGTAAATGTGGACTTAAATATCATTATAACTGCTTGAATCCATCAGTTGCAAAAAAGACAACCACACTTGACAGAATCAATTGGATCTGCCCTGATTGCAAGCTTGCTTTTCCCAGACAAATTAATAATGACAACACGCCAATTCGAGGTCATGTTTCAAAAACTAATTATAGTGAGAATGTTACCCTACTAAGAGGAGGCTCATCTTGTGAGACGGACTCGCCCTGTAAATCTGAGAGTCAATCTTTCCTGGATCAAGTAAGGCTCATAATAGCATCGGAAATTACAATTTTAAGATCTGAATTTAAATCATCATTTGCTCCATTACTTAGTGACCTAAAAAGTCTCCGTGAAGAGGTGTCTGGTTTTAAAGATAGCTTAAATTTCATTAATAGTAAAATAGAAGATTTGAATAAAAGAGTTGATACCTGTGAATATGGAGTTAAACACATATCTGAGCAATGTTCAGTCTTAAATTCCTTAAAATCTAAAATTGATTCAATGGAATTTGATAATAATAACAGAGAACAGTGGTCACGCAGATCTAATGTTGAAATATATGGAATTCCCGAAAAAAAGAATGAAAATTTAAGGACAATTATTAAAAATCTTGCTGATAAGGCAGAATTTAATCTTAACGTCGATACAGACATTGATTTTATGACTAGAGTTGCAGCTAAGGATAGAAATGTAAAGAAAAATAAACCTATAATTGTAAAATTTCTTTGCCGTTGGAAAAAAGATGATTTTCTATCTCGTGTCAGGAAACTTAAGCTGAAAATTAATGATATAGGATTTGTGTCTAATAATAATACCAACATTTACTTCAACGATCATCTGACCAGCTCTAATAAACAATTACTTCAACTAGTGAAAAAGACTGCTAAGGATAAGTTTTATAAATATGTATGGGTTAAAAACTGTAGTATTATGGTGCGCCGTAATGATACCAGTCCAGTCTTGCATATTATTAATTCTAATGATGTAAAAAAAATTGCTTAAGTGTTATCACCACTTGCTTAGTGCACTTTTGTTTTATCACATATTGCTTTTTTAATTTTAATTTGTATAATTTTGTATTTACTGGATTTAGCTGTTTATTAACATTTTTTTTTTTTATTTATTTCTGATCGACTTTTATTATGTTGTTGGATTTTACTTACATAAGATATTTTTTGCTGCTTTGGTATTTATAATAAGGATATATGTATCTTCATTGTTTGTGGGGTATCTGTTTATGAAATGGTTATCATACATCTTTATATTTCACTTATTTTTATCTATAGTTATAAAATGCTTCTTGTGCTCTGAAATTGAACGTGTTACATCTTTCTTACGTATGTATATGTATGGGTATGTATGTGTATATGTGTTTATGTATGTAAATGAATATGTATATATCTTATGTTCTTTAAGCTACAGTATCCTCTATGGCTAGTGATTTTTGCATTCTATATCAAAATGTAAGGGGACTTCGGTCTAAAAGTAATATTTTTTATAGAAATCTTTTGAACACTGACTGTGATATACTTTGTCTTAGTGAAACATGGTTAAATGATTCCATATTTGACCATGAATACTTCGATACCCGTTATTCCGTTTATAGAGGTGACCGTGATTGCTCTTCGCGTGGGGACTCCCTCGGAGGTGGTGTTTTGATTGCAGTTCGTTCATACCTTCATATTCATTCATCATCAATCGTCAAATTATCAAACTCGGTTGCCGATGTAGTCAGAGTCTCCATCTCGCTCCACTTATCCCCTTCGTCAAGATTGTTGCATCTTTACTGTGTTATTTTCCTCATGGAAAAAATCATTACATATCATTATGTGAATTTTATGAACTGGTGTCTTTGGATATTGTTTCCTATCCAAACGATTATTTCTTAATAGTTGGAGACTTTAACATTTCTAGTGCGGATTGGAAATATTTCGACAATAGGATGAATCTCCAAAATGTTGGTAGTAATGACTCATTTGTAGACTCCATTTATCATTTTCTTAATTTTAATAATTTTGAACAATTCAATACCATATGCAACGTTAATAACAGATATCTTGATCTAGTTATCAGTAACTGTGAATGTTCAGTTACCAGGCGCAGTGACCCTTTGGTACCTGAAGATACACATCATCCTACTTTGAATATTTTGCAAAGGATCCGTGATATATCTCATAAATTTCTATTCCTTCTCGTACTGTGCGCATGTTTCATACTGCAGACTATAAAGCAGTTAATAAAGTTTTGGCTGAAATAGATTGGTTTGATTTGCTTGATGAATCTGACATTGTAAATGCAGTGGATTTATTTTATGATACCATCAATGAAATAATCAGTAAAATGGTTCCCAAAAAAAACATTAGTGGTAAACGTTATCCTTTTTGGTATTCTAATTCTTTAAAAAAAATTATTGCAGAAAAACTTAAATATCATAAGAAATGGAAAATATACAACAGGTTCGCTGACTATGATTCTTTTAGTAAATTACGTGACAGGCAAAAAAGAACATAAATTGTCTGTTATGAAAACTATATTTCTAAAGCTGAATCTCAAATAAAAAGGAATAGTAAATATTTTTGGAAACTCGTGAAATCAAAAGCATCATCCAATTGTTTCCCTGACACTATGTTTCATAATGACGTCTTAGCAGCCGGAGGTAATGATATTTGTCAACTTTTTAGTAATTATTTTAACTCAGTCTATCTTATAGCTTCTTCTTGCCGTGTGAATGACTTTGTTATTTCATCATGTTCTAATATAAATATCAATACTGTAAACATAACTCGAAATGTAGTCGAGAAGTATTTAAATGATCTTGATATAAATAAGGGCTGTGGCCCCGATAGTCTTCCTCCCTTATTTTTGAAATCATGTTCTAAAACTTTAGCATACCCTATTTACTTGTTATTTAGCAAATCATTTTCTACTGGAGTCATGCCTTCAATTTGGAAGAGATCTTACGTGGTACCTGTATTTAAGTCCGGTGACAGACATAATATACAGAATTACAGACCAATCTCTAAGCTGTGTGTCGTAGCAGAAATTTTTGAAAAGATTATTTATGACTCTATTTTTCCTTTATTGCGTACTGTCATAATAAAACAACAACACGGCTTTATGAACCATAAATCTACTGAAACTAATCTCTGTGAATTAGTTAATCGACTGTCTTCATCCATGGATGAGTGCTCTCAGGTGGACGTTGTGTACACCGACTTCTCTAAAGCCTTTGATAAAATTTCTCATACGAACCTCATAAACAAACTTAAAGAAGTCGGTATACATGGTGATCTACTTAGGTGGCTATGTTCGTACCTTCATAACCGTAGTCAGGCAGTTACAGTCAAGGGCCATTGCTCATCTTTCGTTCCTGTTACGTCCGGTGTGCCCCAGGGATCTCATCTCGGTCCTTTACTTTTTAATTTATACATAAATGATGTCATCAATATTATAAAACATTCATTTATTCTTCTGTACGCCGATGATATGAAAATTTGTAGAAGGATTTCATCGATATCTGATTGCTTACTTTTACAGGAAGATCTTCACAAGCTAATCTTTTATTGTAACGAAAATAGCTTATTTTTAAATATTAATAAATGTAGTGTTATCAGCTTCACTCGCAAACGTCTTCCTTTAGCATATGACTACCGCCTCGATGGTGCTGAGATAAAACGAGTGTCTGAGGTGAGAGACCTGGGAATATATCTAGATCATAAACTAACCTTTAACCTACATATTAACAGAACGATAGCTAGAGCATATCGAATGCTTGGCTTTATTTTTAGAATTTCCAGAGATTTTAAAAAACCTAGTACTTTGATACTTTTGTATAACTCTTTTGTTAGACCTATCCTTGAGTATGGGTCTACTGTTTGGAATCCACATTACAAGACTTATGTTAACCAGTTAGAGAATGTTCAAAACAAATTCATTAAATTTGTACGCTTCAAAAAACAAATTCTGAATGGATCTGGTGACTGTTTTAAAACGTTATCACTTGCTGATAGAAGATCAATTAAGAACCAATTGTTCTTGTTCAAAATAATAAAAAATCTCGTTAATTCCCCTTATCTTTTAAATTGTATTAATTTCAGATGCTCTCAAAAATTTACGCGTAACCAACATTTATTTTATTTACCTATTAATAGAAGTAAGCATGCACAAAATAACTTTGTCAACAGAGCCTGCGCCAGTTATAATAAACTATTTATTCATATTGATATTTTTGCGGCCAGGAACGTAATTGTATTCAAAAACAAAATTATGAAAAGTTTAAATAACACCATTATTTTTTAAAAAAATTATATGTGTATTTGATTTATATCATATTTTATTAGGTTTATGTTAACTCTTATTTTTTAATTGTGTGTAATTCTCAGCTATCTTTTACTTATGTATATGTATATATGTGTATGTGTATGTATGTATATATATGTGTATATGTATATATGTATGTATGTATATATGTATGTATGTATGTGTGTATGTATATGTGTGTATATATGTATATATTTGCTCTTTATGTTTTTAATTATTTTTGTGTGGAAACTTTGTTGGATTGTGTAGAATTTTATATTAATTTAATGTTTGTGTATAATAAGTTCTGTCTGTTTCCCTAATAAAAAATAAAATAAAATAAAAATAAATAAATTATACCTTCGCACCAGTTCGGCTTTCGAAAATCTCATTCTACCATAGAACAAATGCACCGTGTCTACCACGAAATCAGGCGATGCTTTGAACGAAAACTTTACTGCTCAGCAGCATTCCTAGACGTTCAGCAAGCATTTGATCGCGTTTGGAACAAGGGACTATTATATAAGATCAAGGATAAACTACCCCACTCACTGTTTCCAATTATAGAGTCTTACTTACGAGATAGACTATTCCAGGTAAAACAAGGCGACGCAAGATCTTCCTTCCATAAAATAAAAGCTGGAGTGCCGCAAGGCTCTGTGCTAGGACCAATACTTTACAATATCTTCACTTCAGACCTCCCAACTGCGGACAATATAATAATTGCAACATACGCGGACGTTGTTGCTTACCTTGCTAGCGACACCTGCCCAAAAGAAGCAAGCAAACGTCTGCAAAGTATTCTAGACCAAACTGTTTTTTGGATGCAAAAATGGCGTATTAAGGCCAGTGCGCTAAAATCTAGCCATATAACATTTTCACTGAGAAAAGCAAACTGTCCACCTGTGAGACTTGGCTCAGACTTACTACCAGATACAGACTGTGTCAAATATCTAGGTTTTCATATAGATAAAAGACTGACGTGGAAAGTTCATATTAAAAAGAAAAGAGACGAGATGAACCACAAATTTAGAAACCTCCACTGGTTGCTTGGTAGAAATTCAGCTCTATCAATCGACAACAAGCTTCTAATCTAAAACACCATTTTGAAGCCTATATAGACCTACGGAGCTGCACTATGGGGTACAGCTAGTAAATCAAACATAATGTGTATCCAAAGGGCGCAGAATGGAATTTTGCGCACAATAACTAAGGCTCCATGGTTTACAAAGTCTGAGGAAACTCATAAGTACTTGAACGTCCCCACAGTTGCGGCTGAAATCAAGAGGCTCACAAAGAATTATCTAGAGCGCATGTCTCTACATCCTAACGACCTTGCAACTAGGCTTTTAAAACCATCTCCAACTAGGAAAAGGCTTAAAAGGAAATGTCTAGTATGATATGGTAGACGAAGCACTGGCATTGTCACCTTCAAATCAGCTTCACACAACTTATCAGCTTATAGTCTTGCGACTGATTGCCGATGTTGATTATATAAAAAAAAAAAAAAAATGATAGACCTAATGGCTATGGAGGTGTTGCTATTATTTGTTACCACATTCAGTGCGGAGGTATGCCAGATTTTTTCAAATAATATTGATATTGAATGTTTACATGTTAAAATTCATAACTGTGATAGTATTAAAAAAAATAATTATGCTATTTATTGCTCACCATCTGTACGCACCTCACAAAGCGATTGGGAAAATTTATTTTCACTTATGATGTTGAGGTCTTTAATATCAGGGGATTCAAATGGCCATCACCATAGCTGGTCAAATAAAACAGATCGTCGAGGAAATCAAATGTTTGATTCGCTTGTGGACAGTCACTTTATCGTTCTTAATGATAATAGTGTATCTACTCGTGTTAAATTAGTTTGCAGAAATCTTCTCCTGATATATCTTTTGCTACAGCTGATATTGCCCTAAATTTTGATTGGACTGTAATAAATGAATCTCTAGGCAGTGATCATGTAATAATTAAGTTAACGCTAAATTATTTTGTACCTACTAATAACCTTATAAAAAGAGTGGAGTAAGTGGCCTTTTTATGGTTCCGAGATTGAGTCATTTTTGGGTGACCGAAGCTTTCCTGCAGAGTTGCAGTTCGCTTACGATATACTGCTTGACTGTATGAATCAATCGGAAGATATGTACATCCCCTTTATTAAAGTAAATTTAAACCCTAGTAGTAATTTTAAACCTAAGCCGTTTTGGAATATGACTGTTTCAAAATCTGTAGCTGAACGATGATTGGCTTTTTCTGTATTTAGGAATAATCCTATTCCACTTAATTATTCTATTTTACAAAATAAAATTCGTGTGGCTCAAAGAATAGTACGACAATCGAAGTCAAAATCTTGGCATTATTTTTGTAATAGTATTTGCGAAGAGTCTTCGATTAATGAAATGTGGTTTCGTATGAAAAGGGATTAAAGGACGATATTGTAAGAAATTTTATGTTAAAGAGTTTTCTTATTCCTTTTCCGAAACCAGGCCGTGATCCTAAAGCAGTTTCATCTTTAAGACCAATATCTCTTATGTATGTAAAGTTTTCCATTCCATATTAAAATAAAGACTTGAGTGGTATCTTGAAAGATCAAATACTTTTTCAGCTGATACTACTGGATTTAGAAAAGCTCATTCTTGTTTGGATAACTTAAGTAAATTAATTTTGTATATTCAATCAGGGTTCGGTCAAGGTAAGGCTACTTCTTGCTGTTTTATTGACATTAACGGAGCATATAATAACATAGATATACATAAACTGCTCACTTTGTTAGATGACTATGGCATAGGATCAAAAAAAATAATTATTTGTGGAGTTTTCTTACTATTAGATATTTAAATATTCGATTAAATATGTTTACGGAAGCTAGACGCTGCAGTATAGGTTTAGCTCAGGGGGATCCTTTATCTTCCTTTACTATTTAATATAGCAACTGCTCATACCTGTCAGTCCATTAGGAACGTTTTTCAATATGCAGACGATTTTGTTTTGTATACATCAAATAAAAATTTGTTGATGGCTTCCAATGAATTACAATTGGCTTTAGAAATTTTTACTGAATTGCTTGATGAACTGGGTTGACACGTATCGCCTTCTAAGAGTAAGGCATGTATTTTTACTAGAGCACATCGTTGTAAAAGTAAGATAGCTTAACTGAAAAAATATACAGGTATTTGAATTTATTTAAAATGTTAGCAGGTTCTGGTTGGGGAATCCATCCAAAATACTTAACAAAGCTCTATGTCTCCATATTAAGAAGTAGAATTGATTATGCTAGTTTTTTATTCGATGATGCCCCTTGTTCACATTTAAAGAAATGAGATCAAATACAAAATCAGTCTATGAGAGTTATAGTAGGATTTATCAGAACAACTCCTATTCATGTCATGGAGAGTGAATTAGCTTTGCCTCTTTTATTTATTCGTCGTAGCTATTTGGGAGGGAAATACATGTTAAAAGCAAAATCTTTAGAAAACTACAGAATAATTACTTTTTTTAACAACCATGCCTTGGAATTTGAAAAGTCTTATTGTAATCGACGGAAAAGACCATTATTACTTGAATTGTTTAATGAAATTAAAATTTTACCTATTCATAGGAGCAAAAACTCGAAATGTTTAATTTAAGCGTATGGGTCTTAAACATTTATTTAGGGCCTCACATCCGACTAGACATTCCTTGTATTAATGCAGCAAAACGTTTTATCATCATTTAATTCTTCAATATCCTAATTATTACAAATAATACACGGACGCATCTATTGATAATGAAGATATTGGGATAGCTTTTTATGAACCACAGGCGATAATTAATATAAGATTTAAAAGTAACTACAAAATTTCTATTATGTACGCTGAAGCATTGTCATACATTGAGACAATTAATTTTGATAAATTCTTAATTCTTACTGATTCAAAGAGTTCACTACAACATTTGATTCGACTTATCGGGGAACTCCGATAGCTAACACTATTATTGAAATTATATTAAAATTAAAATCTTTAAACAAAAAAGGTTTACTTCAGTGGATTCCTTCTCATGTTCGAATCATTGGCAATGAGAAGGCAGATATATATGCCAAAGAGGCTTGCACGGATGGATATGTGATTAATGTGTTATCTTTCCATATAGATTGGTTTTATTTTATAAAAGAAAAATACTGAAAAACTTGGAAAGAATACTTCAATAAAAGGTCGAGGGAAAAGAGTATATGGTATAAGACAATTCAACCCCAACCTTATAATTGTTCTTGGATAGATATATACAAATTTAATAGGGAAGATATTGTAACTACATTTATACTACGCTCTGGACACATTCCATTAAATAAATTTGGATGTTTAATAAAGAAAGTACTTTCTCCTAACTGTCCTGAACGTGGAGTTGTAGAGGATGTGTATCATATTTTAATGGAATGTATCCGTAGCGAACCATTGTTTTCACAAATTCCAGATAAATCGATTGGAAGTTGTAACTTATATCTTGCAAGTCCGATTTCAGATTTAGCTAAATTGTTATATAATATGGTTAAAATTAATGTAAACAAACGTAAATAATATGCATTTGTAAAACTAACATAAAGCTTAATATTATTTGTATCACTAACCAGAGCAACAAAGTCACTTGAGTGACTCAGATCTTAAAATGAGAATTAAAAAAAATAGTAATAAAATAACAATTTAATGGTTTGCTATAGAAAATGTATATTCACTTTGCGTCGTTTCGATTTGCGGTGTGTTTTTTTGGAACGTAATCCCGACGCAAAGCGAGTTATTGGTGTACATTCTTTTTTTTCACCTCGTTTCTTAATCATAGAGGAAATTTATAACAATTTGTAATTTGGTAAAGAAATAAATATTATTATTATAAGTAAATTGTGCCACTCAATACGCAATGCCTCGAATTTGGCGAAATTGTCCCAACTTTTCGCCGAATTCGAGGGACAGAGTGTCTTAACATTAAGTTACCATGATCCCTCTGCCTACCCTGCCATGTGCATAGAGCATGCTAAAAAATCATAAATTGATAAACAATTTATACACTTAATATGATTGTTATAAAATAACAATATATTGAAATTTAGTCACAAGACGTTTTTACGATTACGATTACGATTAGGATTACGATTTTGTTTCTAGAAAACGTTGAAAAGGAAATATTAAAAATAGACACTTCTGAAGAAAATCCGAATAAGTCTTATAATAATATGTTTAATTTTAAATGAAACACTTTTAAACGGATTAATCGCGTATATTGAATGGTAAACATTTTTGGGAAACCCGACGTTTCGAACACTTTACAGTAGTCCGTGGTCACGGGTAGACTGAGGTGGCATTTGTCTGTCAGTTGATATAATTATTATATCAAACTACCGCCAACGATTCCTTAATTGCCTCGCGTACTGCCCTGGATTCTTGCAGAATGAGCTAACTGTATCTGGTCCTCTAGTGTGGTGTGCTGGGGATTTTAATTTTTTTTAATAGTGGGTCCCAGGTGGTGGAAAGTTTCCAACCATCTTCTCTATTGAAATTAGGATGTTTTTGTATTTCAATAGCCTCGCGGATCATTCTAGGGATATATCTATTCTCCCTAGCGAGTATGTGGGGTTTATCAAACCTGACGTAATGGTTGGATTTGTTCGATGTATGCTCACACACAGCTGACTTTGATACATGCCCATTCTTGACATCGGAGATGTGTTCCTTCACCCTAACACCGATGCTTCTCTTTGTTTGACCTATATATGATAAGCCACAGTCACAATCAAGTTTGTATACACCTGCACACTGCAAAGGAATATTACTCTTCACTGGTCTCAAGAATTGGCTCACTTTCTTGTTAGGCTTGAAAATAGTTTTAATAGAAGCTCTTCTTAAGATGTTGCCGATCCTGTCTGTAACACCCTTTACATATGGTAAAAGTGCTGGTTGCCTCTCAACTGTGGGTGGCTTGTTGGTCTTCTGACAATGCTGGCGGGGAACTGGCAGCTTGTTCTGATGAAGAGCAGTCTTCAACTGTCGAAGCTCGTCCCCTAGGTGTTCAGCATCGCAGAGGTGGTGGGCTCTCTGAAACAAAGATTTGCCAACGGTAGATAACTGTGTAGGGTGGTGGTGAGATTCACCATTGAGGTATCTATTGGTGTGCGTGGGTTTCCTATGTACTGTGTGGCCTATTGTGCCATTAGAATTCTTTATGACTAAAACATCAAGGAAAGCTAAAGAATTATTTGCCTGTAATTCCATTGTAAACTGAATATTATTATTAATAGAATTAAGGTGGTTTAAGAATATATAAACACTGTCCGTAGGTAAAATTGTGAATGTGTCATCTACGTACCGCTTATATATCCTAGGTAGACATGGTGCAGAGCTAAGAGCCATCTCCTCGAAGTCCTCCATGTATATATCTGCTATTACCGGGGACACAGGCGAACCCATAGCAATGCCATCTATTTGTAAATAGAATTCTTGATTGAACACCAGATATCCAGATGTAAGGCAGTGTTCTAAAAGTTCAAGATATTCCAACCATTACATCAGGTTTGATAAACCCCACATACTCGCTAGGGAGAATAGATATATCCCTAGAATGATCCGCGAGGCTATTGAAATACAAAAACATCCTAATTTCAATAGAGAAGATGGTTGGAAACTTTCATTCACCTGGGACCCACTATTAAAAAATTTAAAATCCCCAGCACATCACACTAGAGGACCAGATACAGTTAGCTCATTCTGCAAGAATCCAGCGCAGTACGCGAGGCAATTAAGGAATCGTTGACGGTAGTTTGATATAATAATTATATCAACTGACAGACAAATGCCACCTCAGTCTACCCGTGACCACGGACTACTGTAAAGTGTTCGAAACGTCGGGTTTCCCAAAAATGTTTACTATTGAATATACACGATTAATCCGTTTAAAAGTGTTTCATTTAAAATGTATAACAATCGCGAAAATCAAAGACATTATTATGTTTAAATTACTGTTATATGAACTTAATTCAAAATTTACAACTAAAATTGTTTCTAAAAATTTTAAAATAACATTTTGTGACTTGGCAACCGTATATACCGCAGAAAAGATAAATTATACAAACTGAGCGATATAAAGCAGTGGAATCGTGACCCAAGACCCTATTAAAGCGAATCAGTGTTTTCTCCGAGATATTTAAAAAAGTCTGCATGCAAGCTAAATCTATGAAATCTATGTATATAAAAAATAAAATTATAAACTCTGAAAATAACATAGGTGTAGTACCTATATTATGGGACACAATATCTAGAACAACTACTAGATTAAAAACTTATAAAGAACTAAAAGTAGATAGTAAATTAATAAATGCAGATCTTGAAGTTGTAAATATATTTAAAAAATATTTTGCAGAAATACCGACTATATTATCTTCTTCTTTAAACTCACCTTCATCAGGTGCTGTTATAAATTATTGCAAAGTAACACTGATAAATATACTAATTTTACTTTGCATATATATATATATATATATATATATATATATATATATATATATATATATATATATATATATATATATATATATATATATATATATATATATATATATATATATATATATATATATATATATATATATATATATATATATATATATATATATAGTGCTCTATTCACTTTGTCATAGTTGTCTTTCTTACAATCTAGTTTAAAATATAACACATATAGCATAACGCAAATAGTAACACATAGCATAAATTATTGATGTGAAAGAGGAGGTTATTTTATAAATTAAAATTAAAAGAAAATTGATCTAGAATCGATCCTTGTGGGACACCCATCCGCAGCAGGCTACCGTAAGACTTTACATTATTTAAACTTAATGTGCTGAATCATATTACTTAGGTACGTAGCAATGAGATCACGAGCACTGCCTTTGACTCCATAACGGCTAAGTTTACGTAATAACGTATCAAAAGCCTTAGACAAACCACAAAACACTCCGACCGCATTTTGTGAGTTTTCCCAAGCATTATAGATGTATTCATGAGGGCAACTCCTGTATCTATTGTAGATTTACATCTAGTAAAACCATACTAAGCATTAATTAAAATACTATACCTATTCAAATACACAGATAATAATTGAATAAAAATATTTTTTCAAAAATTTTACTCAACGATGTCAATACAGATACAGGTCTATAATTGCTAAGATCACTATTTTCTCTCTTCTTAAACAATGGTACTACTCACTGTTTTTTATGAGGTCGGGAAAAATGTCTTTTTACTTTAAGAGTTTTAAAAGATTTCATAATTTCTTCTGGGATTACATGTGCAAACGTAAAATTTGTGGTGTGTTAAATTGCAATAATTTATAACAGCACCTGATGGAGGAGGTTAATATAAATAATGTAAAATCGTCTGGATCTCCTCTAAGGATGAGCGTTCCACAAGGTTCTATTCTTGGTCCCCTTTTGTTTTTGTTATATATAAACGATCTACCATTTTAAACAAAAAAAAAATATGCGAAATTGTACTGTTCGCAGATGATACTTCTCTAATATTTAAGACTGACAGAAATAAAGATAACTTAGACGAATTGAATATTGCATTGTCGCATATTCTTCATTGGATTTCGAAAATAACCTCATGTTAAATGCAAAAAAAACAAAATGTATTCAATTTACATAACCTAATGTTATAAAACTAAATTTTTGTATTGATATTAAAGCTGAAACTGTCGAAGTGACGGAATCAAAATCAATGTTTTTAGGTATAACTATAGATTCCAAGCTTCAGAGGAATTCCTATCTTAGAGTGTTACGGAAGCCTTCTGCGGATGGGTGTCCCACAAGGATCGATTCTAGATCAATTTTCTTTTGTTTTTAATTTATTAAATGACCTCCTCTTTTACAATAATAATTTATGCTATGTTACTATTTGCTGATGATACTTCGTTAATTTTTAAACTAGATTGTATATATATGAGGCCTGTCGTGGCGCAGCGGCACAAGAATGTGACTGTAACCGACAGGTTCTGGGTTCGATCCCCAGTCGAGGAAATGAAATATTTAATATTTTCAAATTAATTATTTAATGTTTCATTTCTTCGCTCTGATAATAAGGCAAAGCGCGGCGTTGAGTTCCGCCACTCAACACGCAATGCCTAAAATTCGGCGGAAAGTGGGGAACGGAAGTGGAACGGAGTGTCATAACACTAGGTTTCACTTTCGTTCTCTCTGCCTACCCTGCCTAGTGCGGGATACAGCGTGAAGCTGAAAAAAAAATGTATATATATATATATATATATATATATATATATATATATATATATATATATATATATATATATATATATATATATATACATATATATATATGCCTGGAGCTAGGTGTCCTATATTTATATCCGAATATTATTCCGATAATATTAGAAAAATGTTTTTTCTCGCTCGTGAACTTCAAAAAGCTCAAAATTATAAGTTTTGTTGGATATCTAATGGCAGGGTCTTTATTCGGAAATCTGAAGGTGAGCCACACATTTTATTACGGAATGAAAATCATATTAAAGAACTTTATTCTTCTTAGAGTCAATAAATACATTTATATACTTTCTCCCACTATTTTAAATATTTATTCCATTTTTAAATACATTTTTATCTATTGTATGGTACTTACTGACACAATAAATAATATAGTATACTTAAACTATCTATTACCTAACCATCTGTATACTTATAAATATGTGTTTAGTATAAAAATATACAATTCTATATTTTATGATAGTTTTATAGCGCTAACATATATATATTCAGGTGTAATTAAAATGTGCATAAGTAACTACAATACTTCTAATATAATTGCTAAGTTGCTTCTATGGACCTCATTACTCTGTGTAACGTATTGTAAAAGTACCCGCTTATTTTCAAGATTTATTAATTTATACGATTGTGTTAATACATATGTTAGTAAATCTTATGAATTATTCTTTACATAAGATAATTCGATTCAAATAACATAAACAATTGCTTTGACGCAATTTCTTTCAATTGCACTCCTGAAGAATTAAAATATAAAGTAAATTCGCATAAAAAGGGTTACTTCACTCTGTTAAATCAAAACATTCGTAGCTTATCATGTAATATAGAAAATTTACAGATTATGTTACACAGAATCGATATTCCTATCGATATTATTGTATTAACGGAATGTTGGCTCAAAGGAAACTGCAATCATCTACCGTTCTTGCCGGGCTACAATGTTTTCAATACAAAGCAGATTCTTAATCAAAATGACGGTGTGGTTGTATATAGTACTCAAAATATGAATATCTCCGTTAAAGAACCTGCTTTTCCAGAAGCAAATTGCTTAATTATTAAATGCAACTCTAATACCATAATTATTGCTATTTATAGGCCTCCATCATTTCATAATTTAGAAAACTTTCTTAATAATCTCAATAATATTCTAGTACAGCATAGTTCATTTAATAATATTATTTTGACTGGGGATATAAATATATCAATTAACGGATGCAATCTGTCATCATATGCACAGGATTACTTAAATATTTGCGCATCTCACGGTCTTCTACCAAGTCATACTTACCCGACTAGGGATAACAACTGTATAGATCATATACTTATTAAAACAAAGTCCACTGCTTATTCAGCAGTCATAAATTCTGCTGTGACCGATCATTTTCCTAGCTTTTTGCAATTCCCTACCGAGCACTCAACGAGGCCTGTCACGTGTACATATACATACTATGATTACAAAAAAAATAAGCATGATTTGCGTCTTACAGAATGGGACACTGTTATATTGAATAAAAACCCAAATTCTGCCACAGAGATATTAGCAAATAAAATTTCGTCAATAATTAAAAGAAATTCTCTTATAAAATATGTCCCTCATAATAAGCAAACCTTGAAGCCCTGGATAACCCCAGGTCTTCTACGTTGTATTCGTAAACGTGATAGACTTCATAGTAAGTGTTCCAGGTATCCCGATGACTTAGTAGCTAAGGCCCATTACAAAAAGTACCGTAATATATGCAACAACATACTTAAACAATTAAAAACACTACATAATAAGGAGCTCTTAAACAAAAATAAATATAATATGCAAGGTTTGTGGAAATCTGTAAAAACTATTTGCAACTTAAATAAGCCTAGGACTGAGGCTATGGAACTAATAAAAAACGAAATGTCTTTCCAAAATCCCATCAACGCCGTAAATGAGTACTTCTCAAACTTGGGACAGAAACTCGCAGCTAAAATTTTAACGAAGTTGAATTGTTCTGAAGATTATCTTGCTCGTAACACTACCCTTAACTTCAATTCCTTAAACTCGTTTGTTCTACTCCCTACAGATGAGTACGAGATAAGGCGTATAATATTAGGTCTTAAGTCGAACAGTGCTCCAGGTCACGACAACATAACACCACTCGTTCTTAAACAAAACATTGATACTCTTGTAAAGCCAATAACATACATTTGTAACTTATCAATCGAACAAGGAATGTATTTCAGACACTTCAAACGTTCCGTTGTGCGCCCAATTCATAAGGATGGTGACAGAGACAGTGTTTCAAATTATCGGCCGATATCGATACTACCACTTATGTCAAAAATATTTGAATATGTTCTTAACAAGCGTTTAAAAAGATATTTGGAAAGTAACAAATTTCTTTCGTCAAATCAATTTGGTTTCAGGTCAAATAGGTCTACCGAAGATGCATTAAACGTACAAATCAATACCGTTTCGCGTGCCTTGGACAATATCAAAAAGTGTATCGGAGTATTCCTCGATTTAGCCAAGGCTTTCGATACTGTTTCTGTCTCAATCCTTCTCACTAAGCTATCCAAGTTGGGAATAAGAGGTACCTGTCATAAGCTTTTTGCTGACTACCTTACTAATAGATCTCAATATGTAAAAATAGGGCCTGAAAGTAGCAGCGAAAGTTGTGTTCGTTTCGGGATTCCACAGGGAAGTATCCTGGGCCCAACTCTATTTAGTGTGTACATAAACGACCTCTGTTCCTTGCAAATTCAAAATTGTAGAATAATATCTTATGCAGATGACACTGTGCTCATATTTGAGGGTGAGGACTGGAAGGGTCTTAAAGACACTACTGAATGCGGCCTTAGTATAATTAGAAATTGGCTTGATAACAACTTACTAACGCTGAACGCAAACAAAACAAAATACATGACTTTTAGCGCTAATTCATCAGCACAACCTGATTCATCTTTTCAAATCCAATCACATTCTTTTTGTCAAAACATTAACCTGCCCAGCTACAATATTTGTGAGTGTATGTAAATTGAAAAAGTTTATCAAATTAAATATCTGGGCGTAATTATCGACCACATCTAAGGTGGGGAGCTTACACAAATTTCTTAGCATCTAGAATTAGAACCTTAGCGCGGCTTTTTAAAACTTTACGACACTTAGGTTCTTTTGACTTTATTACTATGATATACAAAGCCCTTTGTGAATCGTTAATTAGATATTGTATTACCTCTTGGGGTGGTGCAGGTAAAAATGTAGTTCTTGTGGTGGAAAAAGCCCAACGCATGATTTTGAAAACCATTCATTTTAAAAACTATCAATTTCCTACAACTGACTTATATAAGTATAGTAAAGTGCACTCGGTTCGTAAATTATTCTTACTTCAACTCTTATTACATGAATATAAATTAAGTAAAGAACACAATAAAATAATACCCCAAAAAAGAACTAACCCTTTAGGTACAGTACCTACTACAAAAAAAAGAATTGCCCAGAGATTTTCTTTATTTCTAGGCCCATATATTGCAAACAAAGTGAATAAATACCTAAATATCCACAAACTTAACTACTTTAAAACAAAAAAAGTACTAAACGATTGGTTGCACACGCTAGATTATAACGAAATAGAAGATATTATCAAAGTCCCACAGTAAAGACAAGTAACTTTATATTTGACTGACACTTCTCTTTATTTTCTTTTTTTTTTGCTTATGTACTTTCATTATGCCTAGTTATTTCATAGTATATATTTAAATATATCCATAATTGTATGTCCTATGTTCATTCATCTTTATAAGTTACATACTTTGTGTTCATAAGTACTCTCATAATAATAATATGTTTTTAGAAGGTGTATTTGTATGTACGTGTGTATATATATAAGCGTATAGGTGTATATGTGTATGTATGTTTATGAATGTACAATATATATATAATTTTCAATTTAAAATTTTAACATCCTTATCTGAATTTCAATATAGTACAAACGGAAATACGCTACAAAGATCCGTACAGCAATCACTGGATATCTCTGCACAGGGGATCCTAGTGAGATATCCATAATTCAAATCACGACATTTAAGCGATTTTCTTGTATTTTAAATGAATCTTACCAGTCTTTTTGTATATCTTTCACCCTTAATTGTCAATAAAAATGTAATTATTTTGTTTTTTTGTAAATAAAGAAATATATAAATAAATATAAATAAAATATATATACACTCACTCACACACACACAATTCGACATTTGAACCACACTATCGCTATCTGGTAGGCGGCGTCTATTTTATCACATAAATTAACTTTTAATTACAGTAAATTAAATTGAATTGCCAATAACAATAGAAAATTACATGTATATATAGAAAAAATATATAAAAAAACGATGTTCATAAAAATATTGATAAGAAAAGCTTTACGTACAATATATTTATATTTTATGATAAGCTCACACGCGTCGACCCCTAATGCTTAGAATTTGATAATTGTTTTTTTTTATTAATGATTATAGGCATAATATGTAAAACTTTGGTTCATTTTTATTTTAAGACACTTCCGTTCTCCACTTTCCACCGAAATTGAGGCATTTCATTTCTTCGAGTGAGGATAGAACCCACAGACTGTCTAGTTTACAGTCGCACGTTTGTGCTGCTGCGCCACGACAGGCCTCATCGTTGTTTTTATACGGAACATATTAATATATAATAAATTACTGTTTCCCACATAGGTACGTTCCCACGTAGGCTTAGAGCATCTTAGGGTCCGACCTCCGTGCTCCTCAAGCACCGTACAATATTCCAGATGTTGTGTGCGGAAGAATGATTATTTGTACTGTTTGATTATTTTTAATTGCACTCTTTTTTTAATATTCATTCTCTGAGAGAGATTGAAGCCGACGATTTTCCATTGCGGCTAAGCCCTATAGAAATATATGTAGTGATAAAACACAGCGGCACGAGACTGTCCTGGCTTCTATTTTCACTCTAGGAAATGATGAATTTTCATTTACCTCGCTCTGGTAAGAAGACAGAAAATAAACGGCCGTTTTTGTTTTATTTTAGTGTGGTGACACTGTCCAACGCCCAAGCATATTGTCTTTAGAAATGATTTATAGTACAATATTAATTTTTCTGTTAGTACAGAAGTTTGTATAAATATTATGTACAATTAGTAATACTTGCTTGCTCTAGAAATAGATTCTCAAGGCTATATGAATTCAGTAAAGACCTGAATCTAGTACAAGTGGTGGAATTATCGAGTAAATTAATATTAAAATCACCACATACAACTAAAGTCTTCTTTGATCCAGATATTTTACAAGTACTTCTTCTTATATAGTTTCAAAGTGTTCATATAACAAAATGGGAGGTCTGTACACACTTACAACAATGAAATGCACAAGTTCACCACAGGTTATTTCAATATGTTTTTCATAATATCGAACTAAAAAACAAATTAAAAAAACAGCATTAAAATCGGTGTTCGATCACGTAACACAGTACCGCAGTCAGCTTAAATGGCTTACCTACTGTAAAAGATCGACGACATTTACACTCTCACTCTCCTCTCTCACTCTCACTTCACTGTCTCTCTCTCTTTCTACTATTTCATTCTACTCCCTCATTCTATTTTCTCACTCTACTAGGGTAGGTAGGGTTTCATGTAAAAGACAAGATGTTGGAAGATCGTGAATGATTACCGTCGCCCACGGCCCTGTGTTACACCAGGGGAGCTACAGGTACATTGCCGGCCGCCAAAGTGGAGATAGATACGTCTTTTACATAGAGCGATAAAAGGTAAAAAGAAGAACGCAATCATATTCTCTTTTTGTTTATTTCCGCAAAACAATGCAACGTACAATATATATGTACTACGTAACGTACAATGTACTTACACACTTAAAAACATAAAAGCGATTTTTTGTTGATTTAAATCCCATTAACAAAATATTCCTATTAAAAACATATTTTCGCCCCGAAAATATCCATGAGTTACTCAGCACGCAATGCCTCCAGAATTCCGCGGAAAGTAGGAAACAGAAGCGTCTTAATTGGAATGAAGTAACACCAGGTTCCCAGGTTCCCTCTGCCTACAGAAAAGTTAAAAAAATATATACAACTGACCCTGCTATTATACTTGTTAATAAATCACGTTATGTGACGCAATAATTATAAATATTGATTAATTTTGTTCGCGAAAAAATTGAGAATGCAAGAACGATGTTTATTTAAATCATGTTATATATTAGGTACCGTACGGTTTGTATGACAATATGTCACGTGTAGAGGGCGTGATTTGATTTATGCAATTTTGTATCTACGTTTACTCAGTTTCACGCTGTATCCCGCACGAGGCAGCGTAGGCAGAGGCAACCCGGGAACCTAGTGTTAAGACATTCCGTTCCACTTTCGTTCCCCAATTTCCGCCGAAATTGAGGCATTGCGTGTTGAGTGGTGGAACTCAACGCCAAGCTTTACCTTACTACCAGACCCAAGATATGAAATAATGAAATTGAAAATATTAAATATTTCATTTCCTCGACTGGGGATCGAGCCCAGAACCTGTCGGTTACAGTCACACGCTTGTGCCGCTGCGCTACTACAGAATATATTAAAAATCAACGGCGGCGGAAAGTGGCGGAACTTAACGCCGCGCTTTGCCTTATTACCAGAGCGAAGAAATGAAACATTAAATATTTAAATTAAAAATATTAAAAATATATCATTTCCTCGACTGGGGATCGAACCCAGAACCTGTCGGTTACAGCCACACTCTTGTGCCGCTTCGCCACGACTGGCCTCAATAAAATTGTAAGCTCTATATTCAAAAGAGCCATTGTTGCTTGCCAGCTCGTCTTAGCAGAACTGCCTATATAATAAATCATATTTTGAAACTGAATTTGAATTGTTTAATTTAATACTTAGCTTCACGCTGTATCCCGCACATGGCAGGGTAGGCAGAGGGAACTTGGGAACCTAGTGTTAAGACACTCCGTTCCACTTCCGTTTTCCACTTTGCGCCAAATTTGAGGCATTGAGTGTTGAGTGGCGGAACTCTACGTCACGTTTTGCCTTGTACCAGAGCGAAAAAAATAAAACATTAAATATTTAAATTGAAAATATTAAATATTTCATTTTGTCGAGTGGGGATCGAACCCACAACACCACAAACCTGTCGGTTACAGTCACACGCTTGTGCCGCTGCTCCACGACGGGCCTCTCATATTTAATATAAAAAGAAAATTCTACTATAATCCTAAAATAAAACGAAATAACATTACTTTTGTGATGATAAATGATAAAATTTGTAAGCAAATATGGCGGCTAATTTTGTTCTTGTGGAAATGTAAATATTCCTAAGTTCCCTCCGTCACCCTGGTATGTACGGCTGATTGTTTGTGGCGACTGACTGCCAAAAGCGATGGTTGTGGGTTCAATCCCAAACGGAGAAATAAATTATATTTAATTTGCACGCTCTGGTAACAAAACGTTAAGTTTTAACACTCACCACATAATGTTATCAAATAGAGTGTTTTGACACAAGATATATTAGCCTTTTATATGCGGGATATAACGTGAAGCGTTTATTGTTTTTATTTTTGAGTAGAGTACAAAGTGTATCTACTCTTTACTAGAGGTATGATTAACTTTAATTCTATTAAAATCAGTCCAGCTCTATATAAATTGTAGAATCAGTTTAATACATTTCTTTCTATGTGACGTGTGGAAGGAAATTCCTACGAAACCGCACAGTAGTAGAGTGCCACGTGTCCAGATGGAGAGGATGGTACTTAAGGCTGTATTTTAGATGGTAGTTCCTTTAGTATTTAATAAATGTAAAAGCTTGTGACTAGGGACTATCATGCCAAATCTATTGAACAGATTAAAATGAACTTTACAGTAATATATACATGAGAATAACAAACAAAGTACGACTTATATAATTTTGTATAATTTGTAGGTATATAAGTTTAAGCGCATGTAGCTGCTTTTAGGTCGCTAGTGCCTACATAATATAATTAAAACATAAGTTTCAATTATGTCAGTGTCTTTAAATGTGGTAGATAATCAACTATATTACGACTTGTAAGGCTTTCATTCACAAGACATAAATCCCGAACTTCCGTAATCTCGTTTTATCCAGCATAAAGCACTATATATAGAGAGAGAGAGAGAGTGAGAGAGGAACCAGGAAACCCGGGAACCCAGTGTTAAGACACTCCGTTCCCATTGAAACACTTTCATTCCCCGAATTCCGCCAAATTTTACAGGCATTGCTTGTTGAGAGACGGAACTCAATGTCACGCTTTGCCTCGTTACTTGATCGAAGGTATAAAAAAATGAATATTTAATTTTCTTGACTGGGTATCGAACCCAAGCCCTGTCGCACCTCTTGTAGAAAATATATTGATTTGAATTGGCTCAAACAGCATGTTCCTGTAAGGATGTATAAGTATAAAAGAAAACAATGTAAAATCTAGAAACATTCCATAGTAATAACAATTCAAGGTAAACAAATAAATTATAACGATATTTAATATCGTTCTGAGTTGACATATATTTTTCACCTTTGTTCGAGCGTCGAACTTTTGTTGTTTAACCACACGGTTACCTTACTTTATTAATAAGTATCTATCTATATAAAAAAACATTAATCATGCTGTCGTCTTGTAACTAGATGCGGCATGTGACCCAGATGACTTATGTACTATTTTTATCTATATTGATTTAATAATCTCATTTTTTTCGTACATCCACCCCTGTAGGTTGACGCTTTCTCGTGGCATGTATGTATTTACCTATAAAATAAATAAATAAGAAATTTTATTCACATATCTATATATATATATATATATATATATATATATATATATATATATATATATATATATATATATATATATATATATATATATATATATATATATATATATATATATATATATATATATATATATATATATATATATATATATATATATATATATATATATATATATATATATATATATATATATATATATATACACATATATATATATATATATATATATATATATATATATATATATATATATATACACACTGCCAAAAGTAATGAAGAACCTTGACCGTATCAGTGGGGAAGTCATTTAAGATTTACGACTTTAAACATGCTCGGATTTGCTGCGACTGAAAAGTTTCGGACCAATCAAAACGTCTGGATACGACGTAGTGCGGAACCTTTGTGCGTCCCACCTCCTTTTTTCAATGTAGGCTAATAAATTGCATATTTTTTATACTATTATGTAAAAAAGTAAGGTTGAATTTGATAACCTTTTTGTACTAAGTATTTAATATTTTGTTGAAATTGCGTAATTTTTGTGCTTGATTCTATATATGTATATCGATATGTACGTTTATCTGTATTTTTCAGCTTCACGTTGTAGCTCAAGCACATGGCAGGGAAGGCAGAGGGAACTCCGGAACACAATGTTAATATACTCTATTTCGCTCCCTACAATCCACTAAATTTGAGGCATTCCGTGTTGAGTGGCGAAACTCAACGCCGTGCTTTGTTACCAGAGAGAAAAAATTACAATGAAAATATTTTACTTTCTCGAGTGGCAATCTAACTCACAGCCAGTAACGTTTACAACCATACTCTTGTGCCCCTGGACCACGACAGACTTCTTGATTCTAGGTAAATATATTAATATTTACTTTAATTTATTAAAGTATAGCTCAGGCCTTGAGGCCTGTCTTGGCGGAAAGTCAGGAACGGAAGTGGAACGTAGTGTCTTAGCACTAGGTTCCCGGGTTCCCTCTGCCTAACCAGCCTCGTGCGGGATACAGCGTACAGTGTATAGCTCAGAAACTTCTTTACAACTTCTTTTTTGGCTTTTAAAGCAGAGAGATAGTTGAAATATAACTTTCAATATAGCTTTGTACGATCCGATAAGTAAGGACTTAAAATATTATTGTACTCTTAATGAAAGAAGCTTCGCGCTTCTTCCTTTAAATAATTTCTTTTCACGAGGGGGAATCGAACCCACAACCTGTCGTGCTTACAGTCCACCTGTACTTACAGCTCCTGCGCCACGAGAAGCCTCAGTAGTTTATATAGGCATCTATCTATATAAAACATATGAGTCATTCACAAATTTCACATAATTTATCTTATATATATTTAATTAATTATTTTAATTAATAACAAGCACTCACTTACTGCTTGGTAACATGTTATATACCTATCTAATTTTATTTTTATTCAGATAACTGGAAATTGGACCCGGATTGGTCTCAGACTTTCGGTTTTCAGAGATCAATATATTTTTTTTATAACGATTTGTTATTAAATAAAAAATAAAAAAAAAAACGTTAGCAAAAAAATGTTTTTTTTTTGTATCAAAATAAAAAGTGAATGGAATTTGACTGATGTTTATGACAAACGAGCGACTGTAAGCATGATTAGTTATGGGTTCGATCCCCAATCAAAGAAATCAAATATTTGATATTTTTACTTATTCGCTCTGGCAACAGGGCAAAGCACGGTGTTAAGCTACGCCACTTAACATGTAATGCCTGTAATTCTGCGGAAAGTCCGAAACGGAATGGTTTTTCTTAACAATAGGATTCCAAGTTATTTTTGGGAAAAACAAGCGTACAGGCCATCTGGTGGTGAGTGATCACCGTCGCCCACGGCCCCGTGTAACACCAGGGGAGCTACAAGTGCGTTGCCGGTCTTTAAGATGAAAGTAGACACGCTTTTCGGGTGTACTCCTGTCGTATCGACCTGCCGCGGGTAGGCCGTTCCACAGATGTGTGGCGCGTGGAAGTAAATTTCTACCTACAAATGTAGTGGTTGGTACAACGCTCCTGTAGCTCCTCTGGAGTTACTCGGGGCCGTGGGTGACGGTGATCACTTACTATCAGGTGACCCGTACGCTCGTTTGCCATCTCTTCCATAAAAAAAAAGCTCCCCACAGATCATTGGGTCCCCAAAAATTCAAACGGCTCCACTTTGTGTGTGATGTTTTGTTTTCATAGTGGTTAATGGAATGCAGAGTTTTAACTAAATAAGTATCAGCTTCTCGTTGTATCTCGCACATGGCAGGGTAGGCAGAGGGAACTTGGGAACCTAGTGTTAGGACACTTCGTTGCTCTTCCGTTCCCCACTTTCCGCCGAATTTTGAGGCATATCGTGACGAGTGGCGGAACTCAACGCCACATTTTGCCTCGTACCAGAGCGAAGAAACGAAAACATGAAATATTTATAAAACATGAAATATTTATATTAAATTTTTCATTTCTTCGTGGCGATCGAACCCACAACCCCTCGGTTACAGTCACACGTTTGTGCCGCTGCGCCACGACAGGCCTCAAACCGTCTCCTACTATATTATATACTTTATTTACTATATATATATACTTTATTATATACCGTCTGCCTAGCCTGCCATGTGCGAGATACAACGAGAAGCTGATACTTATTTAGTTAAAACTCTGCATTCCATTAACCACTATGAAAACAAAACATATTAATTTATAAACATTAGCAAAAAAAAATCACTTAAACGTATGTCATCACGTTATTTATATTATAATTTCTATAAACTTTTGTCTTATCTTGTTCAAGAAAAAAAAGATTCAATTCGACAATTACTAAGTCAATTGCATCATGCTTTGTTTTGGTTCTACCAAATTCAAATATTTCATTCAATATATGGAGATACAGGCGTCAATTTTTGAACTTCAAATAGTTTAGCATCGATTCACCAAAGTTACTGCCTCAGATCTGAGAAGAGCCCGAGCACGATTTTTTTGAAATATATTATTTTTGAATATAATATATATAGAAATATATAATATTTTCAAATTAAATATTTAATATTATCATTTCTTCGCTCTGGTGACAAGGCAAAGCGCGTTGGGTTCCGTCACTCAATGCGCAATGCCTCAAAAATGGCGGAAAGTGGGGAAGAGGTGGTGTGCCTCAAAAGTCGGTTCCCAAGTACCCTCTGCCTACCCTGACATGTGCGGGATACAGCGTAAAGCTGTGAGAGAGAAATAAAATGTATCAAATAATTCAAGTAAATGAAATGACTCTATACATACGACTTTAGTCGCAATATTGAAATAAATAAACAAATGTTCATAGATACACCCGAATATGTTTATAGAAAATATGTATATCGTTTCTTAACCTTACCTTAAGTCTTTTTTTATATTAATCTACTTAATACTTATTATTTATGCAATGAGACCTGTCCCAAGTTCTTTTTTTTTTTTATCGTAGGGGAAATCTTCAAAAAGATACCCAGTTTGGGGCATAAAACCAGGCTATGTGGGATTCCTACCCACTAAAACCCCTCCGGTTGTCGATCCTCAATACAACTGAAAGGCAACGGGAAATCGAATGAATCGCATCCGCTACCCTTCCCATATGTGCTAACGCTCAATGCACTTTTATAAAAACCCCTAATCTACTCTAATGAAATTACTTAGTTTAAGACGACAGACACAAGTAACCCCATTCAGTACTCATAAAATGAGTGAGAATATTTAAGCCCCTGTGCTAGAGGCTCTATGATAGAATCATCCTATTCTAACTCCTCCTATAACGACGCTGAGCGCGTGTAGGATCGGTACTCTGTCGATCCCGCTCCGCAGATTCTTTTTGCAACATTACCATTTCGCAGAAAGAAACTACAACTCTCCACGACTCTTTATTACGCAACATTTTAGACACTACAGCTGGGAGAGAGAAGTAGTGTCCTAATTTTAATATCAAAAAGCGTCAATATTCGTTCCATGCAGAACACACTTGAAGAGTGTGCTGAGCAGTGTCCTGATCGGCTCCACAGTGATAGCACTTTGGAGTTGACTCACGTCCGATTTTAAACAAGAACTCACCGAAGCAACCATGGCCAGTAATTACTTGTGTAAGGCGGTAAGTTACTCGTCTTTTCCTTCTCATCCAGGCTTCAAAAGATGGTAGAATGGCCTCAACGACGCGTTTACGTGCATATCGCTCCTCGTGCAGTCGAGTATACCATGCTGCAAATGCAGCTTTCCGTTCTTCCAGCCTCACTTCGTACAGCCTATTCAAGGACAAAAGCCCAGATGATTGGCGAAGGATGCGAATCTTTTCAAATACCCTCGTATCCATATCAGCCAGAATATCTAAGGGTGGAAATCGCGAGAGTAAAGTAGCGGCCTCAAAAGACACAGTCCGATATCCCCTAATAATCCTGATCGCCACTCTTCGTTGCAGACTATTTATTTTTGTTCTGTTCCGCCTAATACCTGAGAGCCTATGTGACCATACTGGAGCGCCATAGAGGACAATGGATCGCACCACACCTGCATACAGGCAACGAACCCCTCGTTTGGCCCCCCGAGATTAGGTAACAATCTGTGCATTGCACTAACAACTTTGTCTGTGCGTACAATCAGACGATCAAAATGTTCATCAAAGCTCCAGCGACTATCCAATACGAGACCTAGGTATTTCATGTATCGACTTACTTGAACCTGTGAATCACCCACACGTATAAATAAGTTAGGTGGTTCTTTAGTTTTTGGCAGTTTATGGAACCAAAGCGCCTCGGTCTTATGGGCTGCTATCTGTAGACCTAGATCGTGGATCTTTGTGACAACTGTGTTCACACCTACTTCAATAAGATTTTTTGTCTCCTCGAAACTATATCCCGTGGCTAGCACTAAAGTGTCATCTGCGTAGGAGATGATGCTGACACCGTCAGGAAGTTCTACTCGCAATACTGCATCATATGCAAGGTTCCATAATAACGGTCCTAACACAGATCCTTGAGGAACCCCACAATATACCTCTCTTTGTACTCTGTGACCATCTTGGCTTGTGTACGTTACATATCTGGAACACAAGTAATCGCCGATTATCGCCTGCAGATACAAAGGAACTTGATGATACACCAATGCATTTTTAATTACAGTCCAAGGAACTGAATTGAAAGCGTTGACTATGTCTATACTCACCACCAGCGCTATTCCACCCTGTGATATGATTTGCATTGACAGATAACGTACATGCAATATCGCATCCATTGTGGATCGCCCCTGCCGGAATCCAAACTGATTATCAGATAGATTCGGACCATTATTCAATAAGTGATTATTCAAGCGATTAGCAATAATCCTCTCAAATAATTTTCCAACTTCGTCCAGTAAACATATAGGACGATATGCAGACGGAGCATCTGCAGACCTACCTTCCTTCTTTAGAAGGACTAAGCTGGCAATTTTCCAGGGTGCAGGAAAGGTTGAAAAATAGAGACAACTAGTAAATAGGTGACTCAGCCGGTTTCCAAGAGAGTCTAAAGCCATCATCCAAGCCCGACCTGGAATACCGTCCGGGCCTGGTGCGGTGTTTCGACCCCTCAAGCGATTACGCAAAAGATTAATTTCTTGTTCATTTACCCTAAAGTCATCCGACCAAGTAATATTTGAGTGGATTGGAACTGGAGCTGGTAGGTAAGGGTTGATCACCGGAAATAACGAGTCAATTATTTTTTTTAACAACTTCGCATCTAAAGTCGTCGTTATTGGAGGCATCCACGGACGAAGTTTACCTAGTACCACACGGTAAGGACGACCAAAGGGATCTCTGTCCAGATCTTCTAATAATTCTTTCCACTATTGAGTCCTAGCCTCCGAAATAGCAGTTTGGAGTGCGAGAGTAGCTTCACTGTATGCCTCATAGTGACTTTGTATTTCTTCGGGTGAATTTCTTTGCCTTCTACGTGCCCTGGTATACTGGCGCCTTAATCTTAAGCAATCTGCACGCAATTTCGCAATGTTATTCGACCACCAATACTCCGCTTTTTTCTTAAATGGCCGCACTCGAGGCATTCCAGCGTCACATATTGATGTCATTGCATCATTAAACCATTTTACTTCCCTCTCGGGATCGGGCACAATCACATTGTACCCTTCAGACCACGATGCAACGATGGCAGCAGCTTGTAGGTAGTCTTGTCTTAACTGCTTAACTGACCATCGTCTCGAAAACCCAATGTTTGGTATACTACGTAGTCTGTTGGAACGGTGAGAAGCTACATCGAATATAATATATCGATGATCAGATAATGTGACTATTTCTTCCGCAACTCGCCATCCAGAAAGCACTTGAATAGCGGCTGAGTTCGCCCATGTTAAATCTACGATAGATTCCCCCTGCCACCGCACACAGGTACTCTCTTTGCCTCGATTTAGGAGTCGGATGTCTAGAACTGCTGCCCACTCGAGAAGCGTTAGCCCCTTGGCGTTGTCCTTGGAACTTCCCCAAGCCCTAGCATGAGCATTAAAATCTCCTAAAACAATCAACTGTTGGTATTGGTATTTGCGAATACAGTTTCCTAGACAATCCAGGTATACTTCATACTCTGCAAGAGATCTATTTGGAGACACGTAGCAACCGACAACTAATAATGCACCCCATTTCACTGCTAGAAACCCTGTTCCTTTTTCAAGCAATGCACAAGGAGGAACGTTTTCTCCTCCTGCCCAGTAAATACCAACAGTGGACGTATCGTCCCCTAGCCAACGAGGATGTTCCGGAATATTGTATGGCTCTGCTACAACAGCGAGACCGACGGACAACTCTACTATGCTTTGCATAAGAAGATGCTGAGCATTGCGACAGTGGTTGAGATTACCCTGAAGAACCCTGTTAAGCATCATTGAGAAATATCCATGGTCATTATCGGCATCACCCCTGGCTGAGGATCATGAAGCTCCGCATTTGTTTTCGACTGAGTAGTTATCTGATCTAAGGGTTCTCTCATAATTCTCTTCCTTCCTATAGGCGGTCTACATTTCTTACTGCCTAGTCTGTGATCCGCACGACAACCAAGGTCCGAACATAGAGGACATTTTGGTACACGAGCATTACATGTTTTCGCCTTATGGCCAGATTCGGAACAAATATAACATCGGTCACTCCTATCAACTCCATTGGGGCACATTCGGCCAACGTGCCCTTTTGCCAAGCACCTATAACATTGTAAAGGTCTATATTCCAAAAATTCAATTCTCGCAGAGTTCCAGCCAATTCGTATATGAACTGATTCTACAAGTTTCTTCGCGGCAGATACAGGACACCTTACCCAAACGGTGCCGAGGGATGTTGCTGACCGCCTAATTTCACCTACTTTAACGTTATCAATTAAGCATCCTCCTAATTCGGCAACTGCCGCTGCAACCTCTTCAGAAGTTATCGCATCATCTAAATCTTTGATACGGACTTCGGCCATTTTATTTGGCCGGGCTATACGTACGTCAAGATTAGCAAGTTCACTTCGCATTCGCGTGGCTAAAAGATCAGCTTTAGTCTCATTATCGGGCCCATGAATTGTTAATATTATACCACCTGTCATAGCCCTTTTTGCCTTCACTTCTTCAATACCAAGATCTCGTAGCCGAATCTTACTCTTAGCCTCTGTCATGACCTCAGAATATGTTAAATTAGAGCCCTCGGGAACAGTAACAGAAATTGCCGCAGTAGGTAAAGACCGCGGTAACCTATTAACCCGCTTCTTGTCGTTATTCAAGACACTTTGAGTTTGTTTTCTCCCTGAAGCATTTTTGCGAGATGCTACCGTAGCCCAAGTTTCATCATGCGCTGGAACATGCAATGATGGTGGACCAGATACTGCGGGCAAGTCAATAATTGGAGGATGGACATATTGCTTTGTTCCACCTTTATTTCTTTTCTTTTTCTTGCTAGTTTGTTCCTGCTCTTCTTCTAAGACAAAAGAGGGATTTGAAGTCTGCAAAGTTGTATTACTTTTTCTCAAGGCAGGTCTTATGACCTTATCTGGAAAAATATCGGCTTTAAAAGCTGCAAGTTTATGATCAATTAAAGACCCTATTTGCTCCATGAGTCCGGCTTCAAATGTTTCTCGAGAAGATATTGGAGCCGTACCTCTACAAGCAGGGACAGTGGAACTAAGAGATGAAGCAGGTGTCTCCGTGGTTCGACGCTGACAAGATGAAGGAGCTTGCCGTACAGATTTACCTGATGCGCTCCCTATCGTTGCACTATTTTGCTGATTTTTAAGGCGGTTAATCTCTTCTATTAGGTTATTAACTTTCTCACCCATGCTAGAAATCTAGGCTCGCAGTTCATCATTTTCTTTCTCCAACCTAGCTATATTTTCGTTAGCAGGAGCACGACGCATCATTTCCTGTACCGCTGCTTCGACTGTCCTCACTGCTACACGAAGACTATGCACAAAACTACCTTTTAAGTTTCGTGAGCGATCTGCAACTTTCTCTACGGCCATCAGATTATTTTTAATGCAGGTACTCAGATCACTTGTCGCTCTATTTTTCATTTCTTTTGCTAATTCATTCCCACTAGGAAAATTTTTTTTGGCTCTAGAGTTTATAGGAACCACAGTGGGATCGAAAAGCTCATCCTCTGTGTCAACACACCCACCATCTATTGCGACTGGTATATTGCCAGTACCCAAATCCAACGACATTGATGAACGTTCTGTATCTGTTTCTTCAGCATTAAAACCACAAGGTAAACCTGGTCGGCCTTTCCTCTGTTCTAGTCTATAGTTTTTCACTCTTCGTCCACTACGACTTTTCGGCACTTTAGGTGGCGCTATAACTTTAGCACTAGCAGCTGATTCAGACCCTGAATAACGTTCTCTCTTAGAGAACGGTCGCTTGCGACCTTCGAACTCACCTAAACGAGCATCTGGAAGATTTCTTATCTCAGAATTATCCGCGGCTTCCATAACACTAGATATATTCTCACCTGTCTTAGCTTCTGGCGTTGTACTTAACGCAATGGCAACAGTTGCCCCCCCCAGATTCGCGGGGCAGACGGAAACCGAAGATTCCGTGGGGGACTCTCCGACTGCTGAGCAATCGGTACCCCCCTGGGGTAGTATATCTTTATCTTTTGCCATCTCATATGTTGCTGAAACTACAGCTTTGCCTTTTAAGGGTGAGGTCCCTATACCCATCCCCCCCAAGCGCTAGTGACCAGAATACCCCTCTGGCCATACATCTCCTCGGCACGCTAGACCTTGAGATTTGGAGTAATTATTTTTCGGAGGTTGTCTTCCTCTTCGTCTATACAGGAAATTGCCTGCTAGATGCCAAAGATTGCTCACATAGTCAACTCTACTAATTAGAGGAGTACCAGGAACAGTTCAATTAGCATACTTAACCCGACAGAATCAAAAAGCATCTCATTTTATGAGCCCTTGTTACCTATGCTCTCCTTCCAAATCGCACATTTAATATTTTTAACTCACTCAATCAGCTTCACGCTCTTTCCCGCACATGACAGGGTAGGCAGAGGGAACTTCAGAACCTAGTGTTAAAACACTCCGTTCCACCTTTGTTCCCCACTTTCCGCCGATTTTGAGGCATTGCATGTTTAGTGGCGGAACTCAATGCCGTGTTTTGCCTTGTAGCGCCAGAGTGAAAAAATTAAAATATGGAATATTTTTTTTTTAGCTTCACGCTGTATCCCGCACGAGGCAGGGTAGGCAGAGGGAACCTAGTGTAAAGACACTCCGTTCCACTTCCGTTCCCCACTTTTCGCCTAATTTGAGGCATTGCGTGTTGAGTGGCGGAACTCAACGCCGCGCTTTGCCTTATTACCATTGAATATATAAATTGAACATATTAAATATTTCATTTCCTCGAGTGAGCAAGGAACCCACAATCTGTCTGCTTACAATCACACGCTTGTTCCCATGCGCCACGACAGGCTTCATTTAGGCCTCATTCTTATTTTTTTAACTTGCCTGCCTTAATAGTTTTTCAAGAGAATACTAAGCTTAAATATTTTCTACAGTCGAAAGGAAAGACAAAAATAACGAACATATTAAGATAATCATTTGATTGTAGAATGATTTAGAAGAACAAATATAGAATTTCAGTATAATGTAAAGTTTTTTTAGAAAAAAAAAACAATATAGCTAGAAAAATATTTAAGAAATCGTATATAAATTGGAAAGTGTTCCATAAATAGATTATTCTCTTTAATCAATCCTTCGTGTTTGTGTAGTGAATATACTTATACGTATGTAAAAACTACCTACAAAGATGCTAACAACGGCAAAGTAAATAAGTTGTAAGGAGCGCTTAAAATTTCAACATAAAAGCTGTATTTTACTTTAGTACAGCTTTCATAAAAGCTGTACTAAAACAGCAATGGAAGCGCTTGCTACAAGTTTTTTTTGAGCTTCACGCAGTATTCAGGAGGGGAAGCCATTTGGCAACTTAATGTTAAGACACTCCGTTTTGTTCCCCACTTTACGCCAATTTGTTTCTCCTGGTTACTAGAACGAAAAAATATATATATTAAATATCTTACTTTTTCGAGTGGGAATGGAAGCTACAACCTGTCGCATTTACAGTAACACATTTGTGTCTCTGCGCCACAACAGGCCTTAATGTCCTAGCTGGTACAGCGGCAAAACGCGGCGTTGAGTTCTGCCACTCAACATACAATACTCCATAAATTTGGCGGAAGTATATAACTGAAGTGTTTTAATGAGAACGAATGAAGAGAAATTAATGAAAATAAAAAATAAAGTAAATTTATATTTACAACGGGCTGATTGTAAAAATTGGCATATTGCATAGTATTTTTACACTGAGCGACCTCTGCCCCTGATAACTTATCTCAAGGGTTCTGTATCCTTATACTTTTTTACACGGGCTTACGTAAACTTTTCGTCATTTGAATTTATCATTTTATTATGAAAACATTGTAATTTATATAATTTTGTAACACATTTTTATTTACGTTATTTGTAGAGATTTCAGAAATTTTCCGCGTTTTGTCGTTCTTGAATTAATTATTTACTAACAGACACGTGGCTATAGTCAGTAAGACTTTTTTTTGAACTCAAAATATATACTTTTTTATATATTATTAACATCTATCGTATCTCTAACAATATGTGTACAAAGTTTTATGACATTCGGCTGAGTAGTTTCGGCTTGAAAGCGTAACATGCAAACTTTCTCCTACTCTCCTATAACATTTATAATATTAGTATGAAGTATGAGGCTGCGATCTTAAAAGTTAATTGTTTAAAATAGAAATTTAAAATAACGTATGAGGCCTGTCGTGGCGCAGCGGCACAAGAGTGAGACCGTAACCGACAGGTTCTGGGTTCGATCCCCAGTCGAGAAAATGAAATATTTAATATTTTCAATTTAAATATTTAATGTTTCATTTCTTCGCTCTGGAAATAAGGCAAAAGCGCGGCAATGAGTTCCGCCACTCAACACGCAATGCCTCAAATTCGGCGGAAAGTGGGGAACTTAAGTGGAACGGAGTGTCTTTACACTAGGTTCCCGGGTTCCCTCTGCCTACCCTGCTTCGTGCGGGATACAGCGTGAAGCTAAAAAAAATAAAAAATAACGTATTATCTGTGGAATCTAATATTAAGTTACAAATAAAAAAACCGATCAAGTGCGAGTCGGATACAGAGGCTTTCATACCAAATTAAGTATTGACAGGCAGACCTGCCGATAAAAAGTAATTTTAATATTAAATTCAGTTTGATACTTCGATGTGATCCTAAGATAAATATATGATATAGTAATAAGTCTTGAAAGACGAACATACGGACGGAAGTGATCCTATAAGGGTTCCGTTTACACCTTTTGAGGTATAGAGTTGTAAACAGAGGAAAAATGCATAATTTTGATTTTAATACTCATACTCAGATTCACGCTGTATCCTTCACATGGCAGGGTAGGTAGAGGGAACTTGGGAACCTAGTGTGAAGACACTCTGTGCCACTTCCGTTCCCCACTTTCCGCCGACTTTGACGCATTGCGTGTTGAGTGGCGGAACTCAACGCCGCGTTTTGCCTTGTACCAGAATGACGAAAATGAAACCATTAAATATTTATATTAAAAATATAAAATATTTTATTTCCTCGAGTGGGAATCGAACCCACAATGTATCGTCGCGCGCTTGTGCCGGTGCGCCACAACAGGCCTCAATTTTTAATAAGCTATACTATTATATTTAGCCACATAACGTGTCCCGCTAGTGGCAGAATTGGCAGAGGGAACCTGGGAACCTAGTGTTAAGATACTCCATTTAAGCTTTTCTTTCACTTTTAAAAATACTGCGTGTTTAGTGGCGGAATTAGACGCCGCCATTTGTCTTATTGATACTATTATATTTACTGATTGCTATGCAAGGAAAACGCGGATTTTTTTTATGGAAAAGGCAAGGCAAACTCGGTTACTCGTACGTGTCACCTGAAGGTGAGTAATCACCGTGGCCCACGGCCCCGTGTAACATCAGGGGAGCTGCAGGGGCGTTGCTGGCGTTTAAATATAATTTAATTTTTATTTTACCTTTACGCTGCACTGAATCCTGGAGGCATTGCGTAGTGAGTGGTGGAACTGAATGCAGTTTTCCCTCGTTATCAGATTGACGATATAACAACACTAAATATTCAATTTCCTCAAATGATCTGGCGTATGATCCCGGCTTAGAATAGGGTCACCCTGGTACTGATGGTGTCGTAAGAGGCGACTAAAGTGCGTGTGGTAGAGTCACGTTACCAGTAATGGCAACACGCATGGGCAGACTCGACCGGATTGTTACCACCCCCGGCATTTAAGACCGGCGTTAAGTAGTGGCTTTGGCCACTGCGTTTAACATTAGGTAATGCCGGGCCTCGGTGCCCATCCACCTTAAAGGACGGCAACGCTCCTGTAGCTCCTCTGGAGTTACACGGGGCCGTGGGCGACGGTGATCACTTACCATCAGGTGACCCGTACGCTCGTTTGCCCACTCTTCCTGTGCCGTTAACAGGCACACGAATTTGCCTCTTCCACCACGTGAGAGTCTACAGTTATTTCTTACTGTTTCTATGTACTACTATAGTTCTAGACCAAGTGTGTTTAAAAGATCCTGTCCTAGCTCAGGCATGACTTAGCTTAGGCAAAACAATCATTCAAAACAATTCAGTACTTCAAAAGACGTTTGTATAAAGAGACAGACATACAGACAAAAAAACGTTCATTTGTTATATTGCTTTATTGTAGTAAAGATAAAGATCTTCCATTAATCAGTCACATACACGTCGTAACTCTGTTCTTACCCTGGATTTGAAACGTTTGCTGCTCCACGACCGGCATCCGTAATACTTTTTTAAAGTAGTTTGTGTTAATATATATATCAGCATTAAATAACTTGGTATAGATTCCGTTCACATTCCGTAGTAAATAGGTTTAAGATATGTCGTGGCGGCCACGAGCGTGCGACTGTAAATACGAGGTAATTGATTTCCCCACTCGAGAAAATGAAATATTTAACATTTTCATTTCTTCGCATTGGTAACTGGTTGCTATTCCGCCATTTAACAAGCAGTGCCTCAAATTCAGCGAAAAGTGAGGAACGGAAAAGAGTGCCTTAATCTTACGTTTCCAAGTACCTACACTTCCTGCCTTCCTGCTCTACCTGTGCAGGAAAAGGCGTAAAGCTGATAAAAAGGGGAAAGCACATATTTGTATTGTTCCCAGTGTTCGTTCATCGCGACTTAAGTTAATAACACTTTTAATAGATGTTTAAAATTTTTATTCTAGTGAAAATTTATAGATACTTATAAAAAATCTGTAACTGATCACTGTCTGTACGTGGAAGATATATTCAATAACACCTTATTGGGGATGTTTATTAATGCAATAGGGCCTAAGATAGTCATTTTTATTTTATTTTGTCTGTTTTTTGTGCGTTTGTAAGTGAAATTTTGAAAACGGTTAAGCTGATTTTAATGCAGTTTTCACTATTATATTTTGACACACTATTTAAGTTTGTTTTAATTAAATCGGTTAAAAAATAAAAAAAAAAGTTATGTTATTTCAAAACATTAAGTTCGACCAAGTTGCTACAACATTTTAATTAATTTAGATATTGTATGTATAGATGTTATCTTAAAAGTGATAATATTAATAGAACTAGAAAGTAATTGAAATAAGTAAATAAGATTGAGTAATATTTGGCGGAAGCCACGGCAGGTCGCTTGTGTATATATACATATATATACCTATCTCTTTTGACATTTAAAACTTGAATTAACACTATAAGTAAATAATACTAAATATAAATAGGACAGTAACAAAGAAAAAAACCAAATCAAACGCACAACATGTTTAATATGAAGCAACAATTTCTTTCCATACATCACCTATTTACTAAATACATACATATACATATGTACAGTAATGAACGAATTTTGATTTAATTTTAATTTTTTTAGCTTCACCATGTATATTTTATAGCAACGTACGCGGAGGGAACATGGGAACCCAGTTCTAAGATACTTAATTCTCATTAGAACAAGTCTGTAGGGTGTTGAGTGGCGAAATACAAATAGCACTAGGTTCCCAAGTTCCATCTGCCTAGAGAATATAAAAAAAAAGCTTCATAAGCTTTTATAACAATAAAATATAATCAAAATATAAATTATTATTAACTTTAAGTTGTTAACATTGTCTTTTGATTTAGTCAATTTTTAGTATAAAATAAATCAAATTACGTTCATTACCAAAAATTTAAGCATTTTTTTAAATATTGGGCATAAAATGACTTTTGAACGATTTGCAAGCGATGGAAATATATTTATTAGAAAACGTATAAAAATTTTAACGTAACGAGACTCGAACCTGCGGCTCTTGTTTATCGTCCAAGCGCCTTAACTATTAAACTATACGTTCTTATCAAGCTACGATAATTTTTTATATTTTTTCTTATATATTTTTTTATTGATTTTTTTTGTACACATAATATACAAAATAATAGGTATTTTTTTCCTTATATATTATATTTACTGACGCCTTATGAAAAGTTATTTACTTTAATATTTCTATAATAAAACGATGCTTCGCAAATTGTTCAGCCAAGTGTTGCCATCACAAGCAATTAGTTACTCTTAAACATTTAATATACATATGTTAAACATACAGACAGACAAAAATCTGTTCTTTTTTTCTAATAAACATCACAGACGGCATACAACGCCTCACGATTTTAATAAATATTTTTTTTTATAATCTATATCTAATATTAAAAAAAGTAAAGAGTCAAGCGTGATCACTTTCTAAGAGTACAGAATGGCACAGCATTTTTTATGTCTTTTAGACTTTATCTAGACAGTTTTTTTTTCTTACAATTAACATTTTCTTTAAATTAATTTGGAATGATTTCAACAATCACAAGCCTTGATATTTTTTTTTTCATATATAAGAGTGCTAAATGAAAGAATAAATTTTTTAATAATAAAAAAAAACTTTTTACATTAGGATTTACTTTTTTAGATTTGTAAATTTTTCAAAAGTTTTGTTTCTGTCATATAAATGTATAAGGTTAATTATTATAACAGCTTCACGCTGTATCCCGCACATGGCAGGGTAGGCAGAGGAAACTTGAGAACCTAGTGTTAAGACACTTCGTTCCGTTCCCCACTTTGCTGCTACTGAATTTGAGGCATTGCGTGTTGAGTGGCGGGACACTACGTTGTGCTAAAATATTTAACATTTAATTTGAAAATATATTAAATCTTTCATTTCCTCGAGTGGGGATCGAACCCACAACATGTCGCGTTAACAGTCACAACAGTCCTCAAGCCTATCTATTATAACAGCACCTTACAATACATAAATATAACATCAAAAACTAATAAAAAATATTTCTCTTTGTAAAAATATTAAAAAAAAAAAAAACAAAATGGTTATCTTACGTCCATAGAAAATGTATAGATAATGTACTCCGTATTACACTAACTTACTTTTAGGCACAACCTTTGTGACGTTGATTTATACATTATATTTTAGTTAAACTGAGTTAATTTTTAACACATTTTTTACGGAAATCGAACCGGCGTCTTCTGTTTGCCGTTCGACGCTCTGATCACTGAACCATACGTTCTTATTGAACTTCCGGATTACGTAATACTATATTTTTTGGATTGTTTTTGGGTAGTTTTTACAATGTTCCGCTAAAAAACGACTGACGACGAAAAATTGTAATATTTATGACATTTTAAGAATATTTATTTTTGTATTTAAAAAATACCATAAATACCATTAAAAAATAATTTCTAGATATTAGATATTTTATAAAAATATATATTTTTTTATCTTTGATTTTTCGTTCAATTTAACTTTTTAAGTATGGAATGGCGGAAGTCAACGCCGCGCTTTGCCTTGTAACCAGAGTCAGGAAATGATAAAATTAAATATTTCATTTCCTCGAGTGGGGATCGAACCCACAGCCCGATTCGTTCTGTCCTTGTTGCCCTGTACCACGATAGACCTGAGACACATATCACAAACTATAACGTAAATATTCCATAATCAATAACTAACTAAATACATATTTATTTATACATTTTTTTCTTATTACCAAGAAAATAACTTAAAAAAAACTTTTGCTTGTTCGTTTTTTTTGAGAAATAAAAATAACTACTCAGTTAAACTAAAACAACAACAAAATGGCGTCCCAGCTGCCGACTGGCATTAAATATTAACTAACGAAATAAATACATAACTACATGTTATTTATAATTTGTGTTTTCTTGTTCAGAAGCACCGATACAGCCCTTGCTAAAATACTGTTTGTGTCTAAGTCTTGTTTTATATTTATTACCTGGAATTAAAAAAATAATGAAAATAACGTATTTATTTTTCCTCGTGGCAGGGGAGGCAGAGGGAACTTGGGAACCTAGTGTTAAGACACTCCGTTCCCCACTTTCAGACAAATTTGAGGCTTTGTGTAATGAGTGGCGGAACTGAACGCCGCGTTTTGCCTTGTACCAGAGCGAAGAAATGATAACATTAAATATTTAAAATGAAAATATTAAATATTTCATTTCCTTGAGTGGGATGGAACTCACAACCTGGCGGTTACAGTCAAACGTTTGTGCCGCTGCGCCACGACAAGCCTCAAATTAAATAAAAAGAAGCATATTTTTTTTAATCTTACACTACCAAGGCTGGGCAGAGATCCTAAATAACAATAGCTTCCTCCACTTTCCGCGGAACTCAACGCCGCGTTTCACCTCGTTGATATTTTATTCACTCGAGTGGAAATCGAATCCACAGCCCTCGCGTTGTGTTGCGCCACGTTGCCTCATTTAATGTATGGAAAATTTTGATGATTGAAAAATCTTAAAGAAACATATAGGCTATGAAAAAATTGAAATATTTTTAATATATTGCATAATGAACAACGTAACTCAACGTCGCAGCTTGTCCTATCTTAGAAGAAAAAAAAAACAAATATCTATATGTAGTGTTCAGATATTATTCACCAGAAAGTGGCATAAGTGCTATATTAGATATTTTTTGACAATTATTTTTTTTATATCTGTATTTATAATGAAGTAGTCACTGATCTCTGTCTGAAATAATCTTATAGGGGACGTTATTTATGTAATAGGGGTATGAAATAGTGATTTTACATTTTTTTTGTCTGTTAGTCTGTGCGTTTGTACGCGCTAATCTTAAAATCAGCTATTCAAATTCAAATGTAACATACCACAATGCAGGCCATCAATCATCAATGCGTAGTGAGCTTATCAGTGTCCTTGTCAGAGGGCGGTGCGGGTTCGGTCCTCGGCACCTTGATGAGCACGGGCGCGGGCGCGGACGCGGGCGCGGGCGCGGGCGGGTCGGGCCGCGTCAGGGGCGTCAGCGCGCCAGAGTTCACGTCTTCTATTGCCTTACGAAGCTGGAACACAAGTCATCATGTTTATGTTTATCAGCTTCACGCTGTTGACATAAGCAGGGTAAAGGCAATGGGGCACCAAGTGGCTCAACATTAGATTCACAGTTGCCACAGTCCAGAGAATTGTTGAGGTCATCGTGGATTTCATTTCTACTTGAGGAAATTATTAATGTAATATATAATATTTTCCTTTACAATACATCAAAAATGTTGTCAATATATCTAAAAAGGTTACAGTAAGATGTCACGTGTATTTATTTTTTCATCAAACGTGTAGTACAAGAGAAAATTTTCATTATAAAAATATATGTAAATTGAAGCTAATTTTATTAGCTTTAAGGTGCATTTTATAGAAATCGATTATCTCTACGTGTCCACGTAATAACTCTTATTTAAAAAAATACAGTGAAAATATGGCCTTATGATTTTAAATGAAATCTACAAAAAATACACGTGATTTTGGGCATGGGGGGGTGGTGGGTAGTCTTAAACCTCACCACGTATCACCAAAATAACCACGTGATTAATGGACGATACCTTAACACTAGGTTCCCTAGAGCTTAACGTGTGCGGGATACAGCGTGAAGCTTAAAAAAAAAATTCTACAAATAAATATATATGAAAAAGAATAAAAAAAACCACAATCTTACCTCTTTCAGTGAAACAACGCCGATGAGCCTCCCAATGGCGGTGACGTAGGCGCGACTCACCCCCAAAGTAGAGAACAGGGAATGAACCTGTGACCATTGAAAAGCATGTTAATTCCCTAGAATATAACAAGTGACATTGGCTTATAACTTAAATATTTTTGGTTGTAAACACGACAGAAGTGGAGTTAAACCACAATCGGAGAAAACATGGCAGAAAGGCAAAGCGCGGCGTTGAGTTCCGCCATCGAACACGCAATGTCTAAATAAATGATTTCTTTATAAATATCGTTTCCTAGACATACACATACACTAGACATAGACGTTCGTACATACTTCTATATATCTCCATATATGTACAATGAATTCAATAGTTATAGGTTCGATTCTCATTTGAAATTTAATGTAAGCGTAGTTTCATTTCAACATCACCTTTAAATATTGTAATAATAATTTAAGTAGATTTATAATTTTTATAAATTTGTCGTTGGCGGTTTCACGCACAGTACATAAATGGACAAAAAAAATTATTATTTTGGTATATTAACATTTATTGACTACATAATGAATGGAATATTTAACATTTTCATTACTTCGCTCCAGTAACAAGGCAAAGCTCGGCGTTGAGTTCCGCCACTAATCATGCAATGTCTCAAATTCAGCGGAAAGTAAAGTACGGGACGGGGAGTATCGTAACACCAGGTTCCCAAGTTCCCTCTGCCTACCCTATAATGTGCGGGATTTTTGTTTAACCTTTATTAATAGATAAATATATATTTGCATAGTTCAAGCAGACGAAGCCGCGTGGTTACCGCTGATATATAAGATCTTTGATTTTCTCAATTATTATACAAATTAAATATAATTCAATTAACCGGATTAATCCGGTTAAATTTTAAAAAAAATGAATACCTTAAGCAAAGAAGTTCTCTCCACGAGCTGGAAGGGCGCGGGGTCGATGTGGCAGATGTATAGAGTTTCATCTTCATACTCAGAGTCGTCATTATGCTGGAATTATAAATATTTATATTACTTAAATTTGAAATTATACAAAAATAATAATATCATGGTTGTGAGTTCGATTCTTAGTCAGGGGATTAAATTATTTAATAATTTTATTTCTTTGCTGTACTAATAAAAGCGGCGTTCAGTTACGCCACTACATATGCAGTGCCTGGCTCGAAGTTTCTGTGGAAAATGGGAAACAGAGTATCTTAATACTAAATACCCAGGTTCGTTTCGTCTACCTGCTATGAGAATTAAATAAACAATACGTTACGTACAATTTTTTTTAAATAATTAAACCAAATAAGCTGTAAATAGAGGCTTGTCGTGGCGCAGCGGCACAAGAGTGTGACTGTAACCGACAGGTCGTGGGTTTGATCCCCATTCGAGGAAATGAAATATTTAATATTTCCAATTTAAATATTTAATGTTTCATTTCTTCGCTCTGGTAATAAGGCAAAGCGCGGCGTTGAGTTCCGCCACTTAACACGCATTGCCTCAAATTCGGCGGAAAGTGGGGAACGGAAGTGGAACGGAGTGTCATAACACTAGGTTTCACTTCCGTTCCCTCTGCCTACCCTGCCTAGTGCGGGATACAGCGTGAAGCTGAGTGAAATAAGCTGTAAATGCTTTTGAATATAAACTGGACGATTAAGGGGTGAATTCACGGCATTGGGGTATTTTGGTAGGTGTTTAAATACTAGGTTTACTGTTTAACTTGCCATAGGCGGCGTTAAACACCGTCAGGTTGAGAGGCTTTTTGATCCAATACACAAAACGTGAGTTATAAGTTTGGGCAGTCTGTCTGTGGCACCGTAGCGCCTAAATTAATGAGCCAAATTTGAGTGCGGTTTATTTAAACGATAGCCGTTGTCATGATGATGTATTGAGGGAAGAGGGAACTTGGGAACTTGGGAACCTAGTGTTAAGACAGTCCGTATCACTTCCCAATTTCCGTCGAAATTAAGGGTAAAAAGAATAATTTAGTAAATTTTAGTATTTTATTTCTCGTATTTTAAAATATTAAAAAGGCACGTTAAGATAACAATTATGCATTACATACGTAACCTACGTATAATTTACAAACATGGAGAAATATAAATGAAGTAAACGAATTATATAACAAAAACCCGACCCGAAATATCACTATCTCATCGCTGCAAAGTGTCTTAACTAATCTAATTGCTACAAAAGATAGATAAGAACGGCCACAATGAACAAAGCTTTCAATAAACAACGTATTTAATAACAAAAGTATCTCTATTTCTAACTTAGGCCCTCGAGATTCTTTTAGAAAATTATTAAGAAAAATGGATAATGTCATGTACATGTCCCGACTAGTTTCTTGCTTGGGTTCGTCTCAGGTTTGAGGCTGTAGCTTTTTTTTTTTATGGAAGAGACGGCAAATGAGCGTACGGGTCACCTGATGGTAAGTGATCACCGTCGCCCACGGCCCCGAGTAACTCCAGAGGAGCTACAGGAGCGTTGCCGTCCTTTAAGGTGGAAGGGCAACGGGGCCCGGCATTACCTAATGCGAAACGCAGTGGCCAAAGCCACTACCTAACGCCGGTCTTAAATGCCGGGGGTGGTAACAATCCGGTCGAGTCTGCCCATGCGTGTTGCCATTACTGGCAACGTGACTACCACACCCACTTTAGTCGCCTCTTACGACACCATCAGTACCAGGGTGATCCTATTCTAAGCCGGGATCACACGGCAGCTTTAGTGAACTGATGGTATTTAGTTCGACTTTCACAATATATATGTATGTATATATAGTTACCATATCTCTCTTCCTCGCTATTTGCAGCATCCGATCAAAGTCAATCTCCTTCGCCATCTCGAGCTGTTCCCAGGCCTGCTGGTCTTCTGGTGACATGTCGCATACACGCTCTCGAGGCTGGGAAAGTAAATATATATACCGTTATATAAGTTCTAGTTTGGGCAGAGGGAAATTAGGTCTAGTTGAATAACATTCTGTTCTGTTCATCACTTTCTGCTGAATTTAGAGCATTGCGTGTTGAGTGGCGGAATTCAACGCCGTGCCTTTTCTTCTTACCATAGCGAGGAAATGAAAATATAAAATAAATAACTTCGTGTGGGAATCGAACCCACGATTTAATACTTTCATTTCCTCGCTCTGGTAATGAGATCAAGTTCAGTGTTGACTTCAGCTACTTAACAAGCAATTTCGCCGGATAGAGTGGAACGGAAATGTGTTAATGGGGTAAGTGAGCGTCTGCTAGGTTCCCGGGTTCCCTCTGCCTACCTGATTTGATTAAATTAAGGCTAAATAAGCACCATACCAGTTGCACTTTCTTGTTGACGGAGGGGCTCCGCGGCAGGCCCAGCGGGGGGCCCAGCGGGGGGCCCAGCCCGCCCTCCACGTCGGGCAGCAGCGACGAGCGCTTGAAGATGGCCTCGAACGCGGCGCGGATCCTGCGAGGCGGTTACACTTTATACTATTATGTTAGTGTTATTATTATATGTTCACGCTGTTTAACGCTGTTTCCCGCACATAGTAGATGATTACAGAGGTACTTGTGTTACACTTTGCACTGAATTTAAGGCATTGCATTGTAAATGGCTGTGTGTCCGATTGTCACTTGATAGAGAAAATTAAATATTTAATATTTTCTTTTCTTTGCTCCAGTAAAACGTCTTCGAATAGCGGCGTTCAGTTCCGCCATTCAAAACGCACTGCCTAAAGTGAAATTTGAAAAACGAAAGAAGTGTCCATAGACGTTGAAAGAGGATGGAGTCGGGTGATCCTTGTGCATTTCAGGATAGCCTTGTGCCCACGCTAAAATTGTTACTTATAAAAATGAACCTCAACGGCGTTAAGTACTGACTCTGCCCCCTGCGGCCGGCGCGGTTACCTGGTCTCGGCGCCGGTGACGGTGGTGTAGACGGGCGCGGGCGCGGGCGCGGGCGAGCCCGGCACCAGCCCGCGGCTCAGCGTGAACGAGTTGGTCTTCTTCAGTATTGACTTCGGACGGAACAGTTGGCCTGGAGCTGGAAACAAAAAAATATTAATTCTTTAATTTTATAGCCTCATAATCTCCACGCTGTATCCTTATATAGAAGGATATGTAGAGGGAACCTTGTGTTATAACACTCAGTCTGCTATACAGATTCTCAGGTTCCCAGCTATATTTAAGCCTATAGCTTTAACATAACTGGGAACCTGCAGCATGCAGATATTTTATTAAACATTTTATTAAGTCCACATCTATTAATATAATAGTCACTTTAAAATTTCATATCTTCATCTTTGCACTTTGAGGCCTGTCGTGGCGCAGCGGCACAAGAGTGTGACTGTAACCGACAGGTTCTGGGTTCGATCCCCAGTCGAGGAAATAAAATATTTAATATTTTCAATTTAAATATTTAATGTTTCATTTCTTCGCTCTGGTAATAAGGCAAAGCGCGGCGTTAAGTTCCGCCACTCAACACGCAATGCCTCAAATTCGGCGGAAAGTGGGGAAGGGAAGTGGAACGGAGTGTCATAACACTAGGTTTCACTTCCGTTCCCTCTGCCTACCCTGCCTAGTGCGGGATACAGCGTGAAGCTGGGAATCTTTGCACTCTAGTAACAGTCCTCAAGAAGTGACACAAAGTGTCAAAGAAGTGAAAACAGTCAATTTGAATGCCAATTGCCCTTTGTACGTAGATGATGCAGTACTCAGACCGTAGTTTTTAGCGCTCCGTTCTCTTTGACTACCCCCTGCTGGAGATTTTTGGCAATAAGGCAATAAGTGACGTTACGTTCGATGTGCTATAAAAGAAAGTGTCTTAATAGGAACAGAGTGTCCTAACACAGGGTTCCCAAGTTCCCCCTGCCTACGCTGCCATGTACGGGATACAGAGTACATCTAAAAAAAAATCTGTCATTTTTTTTAAATATCATTCTAATATATTAAAAAAAAAATTAAATTATCTAATGTATCTTACCCGGTATAAGCCCACCCTGGTCCTGCGTGGTCAAGGAGCTTCCCCTCGTCATACCAGTTCCTGGAACCTGGAGCATATCTGGAGCTGGAGTCACTTCGAACCTGGAAGGTCTTCTCGTCTTCTTCTTTTCTTCATCCCGTCTTCTTAATTCAGCCTCCCTATAGTTTTAATTAAATAAATTTAATATTTTTTTATTCTGCACTCACTCAGCTTCACGCTGTATCCTGCACATGGCAGGGTAAGCAGAGAACTTGGGAATGTAGTGTAAAGACACTCCGTTCCACTTCCGTTGCCCACTTTTCACCGAATTAGAGGCATGGCTTGTTGAGTGGCGGAACTTAACTCCGCGTTTTTCCCTTGTACCAGAGCGAAGAAATGAAAACATTAAATATTTCAATTTAAAATATTAAATATTTCATTTCCTCGAGTGGGCATCGAGCCCAGAAACTGTCAGTTACAATGACACGCTTGTACCGCTGCGCCACAACAAGCCTCCTCCTTTTTATTCTGCAATTATTTAATTTCACTACGATAATAACTATAATAGTATTTTTAGAAAAGGCATAATTATATTAATGTTCAATAGCTGCCTGCAAGGATTACGTTTTTCCTTTTGAGATACAGAACACAAAATAACAACACAGAATAAGATGTACGGACATGGACTAAAAGTGTTTCCAAAAATTTATAAAGGCATTACAAGGCAATTTAAAAACAATAAAGATATAAATAATTTTCATTTCTTCACTAAAATAAAAAGAAACTCAACACAATGTCTTTTTAAACTGGGTGGTAAAGTTAAAAAATAATAATTTAGCATCTGCGGCGTTGAGTTCCGTCACTCAATACGCAAAGCTTCAAATTCGGCGGAAAGTGGGGAACGGAAGTGGAACGTAGTGTCTTAACACAAGGTTCCCAATTTCCCTCTGCCTGCCCTGCCGTGTGCGGGATACAGCGTGAAGCTGAGTATAGCATGTACCTTTGCCATAACGCCGCTACTTGTAACCGTCTCGATCTGCCCACTTGTTGCTCGATCACCTTCACAAGTTCCCATCGATGGATTGAACCTAGTAACACCATGGACGCCGGGCTGTCCACCAGTGGGAAGCTTTTTATTGTCTGTTGAAGGAATTATTATTATTATTTTGAACACTAATAAGAAACAAAAAAAATGTATTTCTTTTTTATAAATCACGATAATTAATTAAACAATTTTTTTTTAGCTTAATGTTGTAACCTGGACATTGCAGTAAGCAGAGGGACCCTGGGAACCGGAAGTGTCTCAACAAGTTTCCTGATCCTTCTGCTTTGCACTTTCCGCCAAATGCATTGCGTGTTGAGTGGCGGAACTCAACGAGAACTTGACAAAAAAAATGAAAATATTTAATTACCTCGAGTGGGTATCGAACCCACAACCCGTCGTTAAACACGTATAAATATAATATAATAACTGAAATTTTACATTCACAGTACCTTATTTTCTTTCAATATATCTTTAAGTTGTTGAAACGTCATTCTGTTCCATATATACTTGACGTCGCGCACCATGAAGTCCTCCACGCAGATATCGTACATACCTGCGTATTGAACATACATATATATATTTTTTTTTTTTTTTTTTTTTCAGCTTCACGCTGTATCCCGCACTAGGCAGGGTAGGCAGAGGGAACGGAAGTGGAACCTAGTGTTATGATACTCCGTTCCACTTCCTTTCCCCACTTTCCGCCGAATTTGAGGCATTGCGTGTGGAGGGGCGGAACTCAACGCCGCGCTTTGCCTTATTACCAGAGCGAAGAAATGAAATATTAAATATTTTAAATAGAAAATATTAAATATTTCATTTCCTCGACTGGGGATCGAACCCAGAACCTGTCGGTTACAGTCACACTCTTGTGCCGCTGCGCCACGACAGGCCTCTATATATTATTAATTACTTTATATTATAAGAAGAACAAAAAAGACTGAGCCGATGTAGATGAAACTTTACAGGAAGATGGCATGTACGTCAGAATAAAACATGGGGTACAATTTATGTAAGCATTTTTTATGTTTTTTTTAAATAAAAACTAAATGAATATAATATAAAAATAAGTTAGAGCGGACGAAGCCGCGTGAGTCGCTAGTTAATTTAAAACTGAAAAATTTCTATAACACAACGAAAACGTCCTACTGGTTCGTATGTTGACGTTCGTAAATGATATATTTTATAATAGATAATAAAAAAAACATATTTATAGCCAACTTTTAAATGCTTATTTTTTATTTAGAATGTTTTTGCGACGTCACAGAAAAAAATATGTAATAAATTGCGTACTTTTAGGAATTGAATTGAATTAATATCACAAATTCGTTATTTATTTATGTATTTTGAATTTGCCACTAGAGAAGTTTAAAGTAAATGTTAAAGTAATGTTAATTAAGAAAGCGTACTACACTGTTCAAGAATATTTGAATGATATAAATGTATTTAATTAAGGTCATTTGAATTTCATGCAGGATAGTCACTATTGTATTAAACAATGAAATTGTAACTTTATTCAATATTGAAAAGAGCAACTGTTGAGTTTCTTGCCGGCTCTTCTCAGCAGAACTGCATTCCGGAGCCGGTGGTAATTTTATGGTCATTTTATGTTGTGACGATTCAAAAGTGCTTGCTAAAGCCTATTAGAATAAAGAATATTTTGAATTTTGAATTTTTTTTTGAATTTTGTATAAAACAAAGAAATTCAAGAAATTAAATAAAAAACAAACACCAATCAGAAAATATGTACTTTTTTGGAAAAACTACAAAATAGATTTCAAATGCGCTCACGCTCGGCTCAGGCGGAACGTGACAACGTGTCATACTTGTTCATGCCTACAGCCAGCGTTCATCGATTCAGACAGACATCAAGAAAACATCTTTCAATATTTTAGATAGCTAAATGTATCTAAAAATATCTTTATATATATATATATTATATATTAAATAATATTTTTTATTGGTTTGTCACGAAATAGCTATAATAAAAATATTTCCATATATAAAACATAACTAATGTGATAGGTAATTTGTCATTTCATAACACGCGACGAGGTGGCCGAGTGGTTAAGGCGTTGGACTGCTAATCCAATGTGCTCTGCACGCGTGGGTTCGAATCCCATCCTCGTCGGAGTATTTTGTTTTTATTGAATTTTTGTTTTTTTTTTTTAGCTCCACGCTGTATCCCGCACGAGGCAGGGTAGGCAGTGGGAACCCGGGAACCTAGTGTTAAGACACTCCGTTCCCCACTTTCCTCCGAATTTGAGGCATTGCATGTTGAGTGGCGGAACTCAACGCTGCGCTTTGCCTTATTACCAGAGTGAAGAAATGAAACATTAAATATATAAATTGAAAATATTAAATATTTCATTTCCCCGACCGGGGATCGAACCCAGAACCTGTCGGACACAGTCCCACGTTTGTGCCGCTGCGCCGCGACAGGCCCCAAATGAATTGAATTTTTGTGTTTAATGTAAATGTATTAATACTATATATTATTTATTAACGGCGTTATTAAGGCTATAAGGAGTTACTTGTTTAATACATTTTAAATTTAACTTTTTTATTGGTTTTTGTGACAGTTCTGCCTTTGGTTTAAAATTGATATTTTACAATACTTTATTCAAGCCAAAAAAAAAAACATTTCATTAAAATTTTCTTGATGTGAACTATTTATAGTTTTTTACTAAGAAAAATCTTTAAAGATTTCTTTCATATCTATACAAGGGAGTTTCTCCAAGAACGCTTTGCTCAACATGCAATAATCCAAAAAACAAAATAAAAATAAAAGAATATAATAAATCTGCCGCATATCGAGAATTTACTTATTATCAATAAAAATAAATATTATAAAATATAGCAGTTTACATATATAATAGTGAGGCCTGTGGTGCGACTGTTAATGACAACACGCTGTGGGTTCGATGCCCACCGGGGAAAATGAAATATTCTAAATTTTTCATTACTCCTGGTAACAAGACAAAGCGCGGCGTTAAATTCCACCACTCAATAGGCAATGTCGCAAATTCTATGGAAAGTAAGGAACGGTAGTGTACTTTACCTACATTGCCACGTGCGGGATACAGCGTGAAGCTGGAAAGTGAAGAATACTATATATAATACTCACGGCTCGCAGACGAGAGCAAGTCCGGCAAATACGGCAATTTCTTGATGAGTATAATACTGTCGAAACAAGATGGCTGCAACAAAGCGGCTGTAGCGTTGGCGGCCAACACGGCCGCCATGATTGGTAATAAATGGGTTACCTGGGAAATGGAATAAGGATATAATTATTATTACACACTACTACGTGAAAAATAATAATATTAATATAATTGTCCAATGTTTGCCGAAAAGGCATTGTATGTAAGTGCGCGGAACTCGACGCCGCGCCATACTCGTTACCAGAGTGGGGTAATGAAAATATTTTTGAGTTCTGCCTGCGGCAACAAGCTATTGCCACAAATTTTTGACAAATTATTAAGTTTTCCCAAGTTCCCTCAATCTACTCTACCATGCGCGGCATACAGCGTAAAGCTGAAATATACTCATCTTTACGCTGTATCCCGCACATGGCACGGTAGGCAGAGGGTACTTGGGAACCTAGTGTTAAGACACTCCGTTTCACTTCTGTTCCCCACTTTCCGCCGAATGTGAGTAATTGCGTGTTGAGTGGCGGAATTCAATGCCGCGTTTTGCCTTGAACCAGAGCAAAGAAATGAAACATTAAATATTTAAATTGAAAATATTAAATATTTCATTTCCTCGACTGGGGATCGAACCCAGAACCTGTTGGTTACAGTCACACGCTTGTGCCGCTGCGCCACGACAGGCCTTAATATTACATATTTTATATAATTTGCCTATAATAATAAGAATAAGCGGGCGAAGCCTCTTGTGGATCTAAATAATAGTGACCAAATAAAAAAAAAAACTCATTACCTGCCCAGTCATTTCAATACAAATAACAATAGTCGATACAGTGTGAGTGACTGCGCCTGTGAACGCCGCTGCTCCTACAGTGGCGTATCCACCTTAAAACAACAAAAAAGCTATACATATATGTACCAATACTTAGGCGGCGTTAAGTTCCGCCAGTCAACAGGCAATGCTTTGAATCGGTGGAAAGTGGAGAATTGAATGTGTTAATGGGAATGGAGTGTCTTAACACTAAGTTCCCCCTGCCTACCCCGTTATGTGCGGGATACAGCGTGAAGCTAAAAAATAATTAATATGCGATTTTTTCGCGAAAATCAAAGATATTATATTAAATAATATATTAAAAGTATCAAAATTGTATATTAAATTAAATAGACGTATTTCAAAACACAAATCAGATTAAGACTAACATTTTTTTAAAGCATCACGCTGTGTTCCGGACATATGAGTATAGGCTATGGGAACTTGGGAACCTTAACACACTCCATTCTGTTAACTACTTCCCACTGAATTCACACGCCAGGCCTGCTGATACTTGTAATTATTTCCACAACAAGTAAAAGTTCCTAACCAGGTAGGATCTTCTGTATGTGTCCCCCATAGGCCACGCCGAGGGGACAGAAGTAATGCATGACCTCGCCCGCGAACCTTCCCAGCGAGGCCCCCATCTTGAACGCGGGCACGAAGATACCCGCCGGCACCGGCAGGGTACAGGAGACGAGCGATAGGAAGAACTGTGGAACAAATAAATATCTATATATATAGTAGGAAGATAAAGCGCGGCGTAAATTCGCCACTCAACAACATTGACCCCAATTTCGACGAAAAGCGAGAATAAAATAGAATGTTTTAACAATATGTTCCCAAGTTCCCTCTATCTGTTACCGTCTGTACCCTGTCATATGCAGGATTCAGTATTAGTTAATAATTTTGAGACATCTATGTTGCCGAACTTTTAAGACATCTATGTTGTATGGTGGAACTCAACGCCGGTTTTTCGCCACACAAGTCGGAAGTAGAGGTGATGTTTGAATGCAATGGGAGTTGTATCCCCGCTTCCCGTTTACCGTCTAAGCGCCCCAACCACTAAGCCATACGTTCGCATCAGGCTACGTCAAAATGCTTATACGCTCGCTCTTAATTAGTTGTTGATTCCTTTAGGTATTTTACACAAAACAGATTATTGCACAATAAAATTAAACGTGTATTTTAATATTAAAATATTTAAATAAGTACGATTTTGTAAGTTTTACGAAAAAAAAATATAGAACAACATTTTAAAACATAAAAAAAAAATAATTCTTCTAATAATGTTTATACGTACAGGTGTAGCAATATTAGAAGAATTCACGAAACTTACGTAATAACTAATTGCCAATGTAAAATGTAACAAAAAACACCCCGACGAGGATGGGATTCGAACCCACGCGTGCAGAGCACATTGGATTAGCAGTCCAACGCCTTAACCACTCGGCCACCTCGTCGCGTGTCTGTTTTATATAATACGGCTTTTTACATTTATGTCATTATTTATTTTAACTTTGCCATGTTTTACAGAGAGAGTTCTTTTATTCCATTTTTGTTATATATTAGATATTCCGGGCCCAAGTGTGTGTCTGTGACGTGACATGTTGTGAGTTCGGTTCTTTGTCGAGGAAAGTAAATATTATGTATTTTAATTTTCTCGCTCTAGCAACGAAGTAAACCGCGGCGTTGAACTCCGCCGCTCATCATACAATGTTTCCAGAACGAAAGTAACTTTAAAAGGTTTCCTCTGTTAACTCTAATGTGCGGGTTACAGCGTGAAGAGATACAAAAAAACACATTAAAAAATAAAAATTGCGCTGTTGCGGCTGTCATGTCAGTCATGGTTAATTACGATAACATGAATGTTAACTTTAACTGCAGCACACGTGATTTTATAGCTTTTAGAATTATCTGTGAAATATGGAGTCCATTGTAAACGGCAGTTAACGTTTATATTAATTGATATGCAAACCTTTTGTATTGTCACCTTATATATATATAATGTGTGCCAAAATTGTAAGCATTTTTGTGCCCCGCTCATTTTGTCCACAATAAGACACTTCCGTTCCTAACTTTCCGCAGAACTCTGGAGGCAATACATATTGAGTGGCGGAACTCAACACCGCGCTTTGAAATGAAAATAATTTCATCTTTTTTTGAACATAATAATTTCTTTTGAATCCACAACCATCTTATTCAGATCTTATATTTACTTATATTGTAATAATTAAGAAATCGTGACACGCGACGAGGTGGCCGAGTGGTTAAGGCGTTGGACTGCTAATCCAATGTGCTCTGCACGCGTGGGTTCGAATCCCATCCTCGTCGGAGTGTGTTTTGTTACATTTTACATTGGCAATCGGTTATTACGTAATTATTTTGAATTATTTTAATATACTACACTTGTGTATACAAACATATTTGAAGAATTATAGTTTTTATTTTCTGGTTTTGTGATATCTCTTTATTATGGATATAAAGTCAAATCACATTTTGTCACATGTAGTGACAAAATGTGATCCGTCTTTATATTTGCTTGTTAATCTATATATACAATATATTTGGCGTTGAGTTCCGTCACTTAACACAATTGCCTCAAATATAGCAAAAAGTGGAGAGAGGAAAAGGGACAGTTTTAACACTAGATTCCTAAGTTCCCTCTGCCTAATCAATCTACAGGTTAAAAAAAATATGTTCATATGTTTCAATCTGTAACATTAATAATATAAATACGTAATCTGAAAACTTAGTGTTAAGACACTCCCGTTTCCCATTTCTCGCCAAACTTCCGAAGCATTGTGTGTTGAGTGGCGGAACTCAACATCGCTTCACCTCGTTACCAGAGCGTAGAAAAGAAAATATCAAATATATTTTTTTTCCTCAAATGTCCCGCATTTCTCTCAATAATAATTAATAAAAAAAGATAAAAAACACTTACAATCGAGCAGAAGTATATAACCAGACAGCCGAAGTGGTCGACGTCCGGCGTGCGCCAGTGCGCCGCCAGCGCCGCCTGCTCCGCGCTCAGCGCGTCCGACCACGTGAAGTTGGAGAACAGCGACAGCACCTGCCGCGGACCACCCACATGTACCCCGCACGTGACACGTGCCACGTGCCAGGGCAGGCACAGGGAACATAGGAACCCAATGTTAAGAGACTCTGACACTCCACTAAAAGATGTGTGTTGAGTGACAGAGAACTCGCTGCCGCCTTTTGCCTTGATACCAGAGCGTTATGAAGATATAAAACATCAAATAAGCCACTTCGTTAAGTGAGGATCGAACCCACAACCCATGGTTTATTCACATGCTTGTGACCTTGCGCCACGACAGGCCTCTAAAGATTAACAAAAAAATTTAAGGTATGAAATAATTACTATTAATAATAATAGTGAATATATTTGTTCTATTTTCTTTTATTTATAATCTTATAATAAATTCCGTTTTTTTTTTTCAATTGTAAATCATCAAATTAACGTTAATTTAGACAAAACATTTTTTTTTTGCTTCACGATTTAACCCGCGCACAAGGGAGCTAGAGAAAAGGGAATCTGAGTGTTGATACACTCTGTTCCAGGTGTCAGGAAATGAAAATCCTTTTCCCAGTTCTCCAGAACAGAAATCGAACCTAGAACTATTGCGTTTACAGACAACCTTACCTGTTCTTGGTTCCCTAGATCCGCCGCCATGTACTTCCCAATACCGGGCGGGAACAAAATGGACATTACGACCAGCGTCATAAGACCCGGATAGATGAAACGACTGAAAGAGAAAAAATTTTTTTTTTTAAAAAAAAGTATTTATTGAGCAAACGTTTTAATGTTTACAAACAGCCGGAAAGGAACCAGCACCTCTTGGAAACTGAACGTATAGTTTAGTGGTTAGTATACTGGGAAGGTTTCTAAGAGACGCGGTTTCAAATAACGGTATGTAATTTTTATTTTAATTATATTTTTTCTTAGCTTCACGCTGTTTCCCACACATAGCTGGGTGGGCAGAGAGAGCTTGGTAGTAGTGGTACGACACTCTGTTCCCATTAAGACACTTTCGAATATCAAAAAAAATTAAAGCATTGCATATTGAGTGGCATAATTAACGCCAATCTTTGCCACGTTACCAAAACGAAAAAGTAAATTTATTAAACACTAGCGACCCGCGGCTTCGCCCGCTTGAATTAAACTATTTTATTGACTAATCTCTATTATGTTCTTGCTCTTATCACTTTTAAGACAATATTTGTACATTGAAAATGTTTATTAACAAAAAACATTTTTTAAAAGTGTTGTATAATTAAATATTTTAATTAGCCGTTTCTGAGATTAGTGTGAAAAAAAAAACAAACGAACGAAATTTTATATTTTACGCCCTACTACATAAATTAATATATCTTCCACGTACAGACAGTGATCAGTTACAGATTTATTATAAGTATATATTACATATCACATTGCCTGTCGTGGCGCGTGGACTGTAACCGACAGGTTGTGGGTTCGCTCCCCAGTCGAGGAAATGAAACATTTAAATTTTCAATTTAAATATGTTATGTTTTTATTTCTTCGCTCTGTTACAAGGCAAAATGCGGCGTTGATTTCCGCCACTAAACACACAATACCTCAAATTCGGCGGAAAGTAGGGAACGGAAGTGGAACCAAGTGTCTTAACACTAGGTTCCCAAGTCCCCTCTGCCTACCCTGCTATGTGCAGGATACAGCGTGAAGCTAAGTAAGTAGGTATACATATCCTCGAGCGGGAATCGAATCCTCAACCTGCACCAAAACAATTAGCTACTTATTAAAATTACTTTACTTACTTCTTTTGCAGGAATTTGCTCAAAACTTTGGTATTTCTCATGAACAAGACATACTGTCTGTGCAGGAACACCCACAGGGCCGCCATTAAACCGCATACAATACTGTTAAAGAGATTAAAAAATATTATTTAATTATAATATACTTACTAACTCTCACTCAGCTTCACGCTGTATCCCGCACATGGCAGGGTAGGCAGAGGGAACCTGGAAACCTAGTGTCAAGACACTCCGTTCCACTTCCGTTCCCCACTTTCCACCGAATTCGAGGCATTGCGTGTTGAGTGGTGGAACTCAACGCCGCGCTTTGCCTTGTTTCCGGAACGAAGAGATAAAAACATTAAATATTTAATTTGAAAAAAGAAATAAATATTTCATTTTCTCGAGTGGGGATCGAACCCCCATTCTGTCGTTTACAGTCTCACGCTTGTGCCGCTGCGCCACGACAGGCCTCAATATGGGTCATGGTATTCATCACCACTCGGCAGTGGTGATGTCAATCACTTCGTGATGGAACCCATAACAGACGCGTTTACAATCACACTTGTGCCACTGAGTCATGGCGGATTCACTTCTATATAAAATAAACCTATATAAAATAAGTAAAAAAATCATACCCAAGTAATACAAAAACTGCAAACTCTTGAGGATCGAATGGAAAATCTTGTGGCAGATTTGTGGGGAACAGCGGCTTTACGGTGGGCAGCGCGCCCGACCACACCGACAACAGACGGAACATCTGCGAAAAGGATACATATATATATATATTAGCTCACGCTGTATCCCGCTCATGGCAGGGTAGGCAGAGGGAACTTGGGAACCTAGTGTTAAGACACTCCATTTTACTTCCTTCCTCACCTCTCGCCGAATATATGGCATTGCGTGTTGTATGGTGTAACTCAACGCCGTGCTTTGCCTTGTTAGCAGAGCGTAAAAAATAAAACATTAAATATTTAACTGAAAAAGTTAAATATTTTATTTCTTCGAGTGGGAATCGAACCCACAACCTGTCACTTACAGACGCACCCTTGCGCCGCTGCGCCACGACAGGCCTCATTCTCTTAGCCGACCCATTATTCGCGGGATAGAGCGGGATTCCGCGTGAAGCTATAAAACACTCACAATAGCACTACAGCAGGCCGCAAAGAACCCTCTCCAGTAGTTCCTGACGGCGAAGTACGTCGTCGTTACTTCTATTGAAAACAGAACACCTGAAAATATAATATACATTTTATTAAAGTACTGACGACTTAAATAAGGGGAACATTATTTGTTATTCTGTTTTTTAGGTTCCCGCATATAGCAGGGTACGCGGAGGGAACCTGGGAACCTAATGTTAAGACATCCTGTTCCCATTAAGACACTTCCGTTACTTATTGTGGACCCATTTTGTGTTATTCTATTGAACCTATCAGTAATATACTCGTATATTACTGTAAAATTATATTTAAATACGTTCAGTACTTTTTGCGTGGAAGTAGAAAAAATATCCAAGATCGCTAACCTTTGCATTTTTAATACATACATAGCTTCACGCTGTATCCCGCACGAGGCAGGGTAGGCAGAGGGAACCCGGAAACCTAGTGTTAAGACACTCTGTTCCACTTCCATTCCCCACTTTCCTCCGAATTTGAGGTATTGCGTGTTGAGTGGCGGAGTTCAACGCCGCGCTTTGACTTATTGCCAGAGCGAAGAAATGAAACATTAAATATTTAAATTGAAAATATTAAATATTTCATTTCCTCGACCGGGGATCGAACCCAGAACCTGTTGGTTACAGTCACACGCTAGTGCCGCTGCGCCACGACAGGCCTGCATTTGTAATTAAAAATAATAATAAAAACCAATTAGTATATATTATATATTCAAGAAGTTTTTTTTAATATATTCAATTGGTAATAATTTTTAATGGTGATCTATTTATATTGAAAATCAAGTGAGGTGCATTTAGCTTCAAGTGCCTGTACATAGCGGAACCCTAGGAACCTAGTGTTAAGAACCTCTGTTACCATTATAACTCTTCCGTTCCCCACTTTCCGCAAAATTCTAGATGCATAACCTGTTGAATAGCGAAACTCAACGCCGCCTAATGATTAATATTTATTTTCCTAGGGTGACAATCAAACTTTTAACCATAGAGTATTAACACGCAATCTGGAGCCCTTGTACCACGACAAACCCCAATCACTATTGAATATTTAGCTTCACGAGTTTAGGAAATTAGTGTTAAGACACTCCGTTCCCCACTTTCCGCCGAATTTGAGCCATTATGTGTTGTATTGAGGAACTCAACGCCGCGCTTAGCCTTGTTACCACAGCGAAGAAATAAAATTTTTAAATATTTAATTTAAAAATATTAAATAATGCATTTCCTCGGGTGGGAATCGTACCCACAACCTGTCGGTTACAGTCTTGTGCCGCAGCGCAGCGATATACCTCTATTGAATATCATTTCTTTACAATGCGAAAACATAATAATATATATATATATGCCTGTCGTGGCCCAGCGGCACAAACGTGTGGTTTGATCCCCACTCGAGTAAAAATTTAATGTTTTCATTGAAATATTTAATATTTTCAATTTGAAATATTTAATATTTTATATTTTCAATTTAAATATTTATTTTTTTCATTTGTTCGCTCTGGTTACCCCACAAAGCGCGGCGTTGAGTTCCGCCACTCAACACGCATAGCCTCAAATTCGGCAGAAAGTAAACGGAGTGTCTTAACACTAGGTTCCCAAGTTTCCTCTGCTTACCCTGCCACTAGCGGAATACAGCGTGAAGCTGAATGAGTATATATACATATTTGCTCTATTTTGCCTATTGAGTTATTAATAAATGTCTGTCTGTACACAAACATAAATAACTAATAACGCTTGTAATTAACGTGTGTACGTAATTTTAACTAATACCAGTCAGCTCCGGACGTCGCTGAGAATGTTGAGAAAATACCGGCGCTTGTTGATGCCTGATTTAATTTTATGTATAATGGCGTAACTGTTTTACACTGCTTTTTCTTCAGCTGGGGAACTTGGGAACCTAGAGTTAAAAACGTTCCTTTCCGCCATTTTCCGTCGAACTTGGCCTTATTAATTAGGGAGGAAATAATAATATTAAGTGTTTCATACCCTCGAATGGAGATCGAACCCACAATCGACTTACTACAGTTGCGCTACAATAGGCCTCAAGATTTTATACTCATTTACTTAAATATACCTAATAATGGTGAAGAAGAATTTCGTTTGGATGTTTGTTTGTTAAAAATTATCATTTCATATAGCTCGGTAGTTACAATTATTCTATTGACAAATAAATTTACAGATTTGCATAAAATATATTAATATTGTGTTTTTATTAGCTTCACGTTGTATCCCTCAAATGGCAGGGCCAGAGGTAATTTGGGAACTTAGTTTAAATAATCTTCGTTCCCATTAAGACACTCCGATTTCCGTTTGTAAAGTTTTTATATAACATTATTTTAAAAAACTTCCTTAAATGAACAAATAAACGAAATATTGTTAGTTTTTATTTTATCCACGCTTCACGCTATCCCGCACATGGCGGACACTCTGGTAGTAAACTGGAATGAATAACAAGGAAGCAGTGACCTCCGACGGGCGCGGCGAAGCAGGAGGCGACGCCCACGGCGCAGGCGGCGGCCAGCATCTCCGACGTGCGCGACTCGTTGCCGTAGATGCCCTGGAACGACGTCACCAGCTTGGACAGCAGCGACGCCACCATGGACGCGATGTGCACCGACGGGCCCTGCCGTGCAACCAAACTTACGTTCATTGAGGTTCAAAAAATTTATTCACTTTTTATTTTGAATAAAATATTTAAATTTGCATCGGCAGATATGCAAGGAACATTGTGGAAAGGCAATGTATTCCCCACTTATTGCAAAATTACTGCGATATTGTATATTAAAAAGAACTCGACTGTTCTGCTCTGTTACCAGAACGAAGATAAAAAAATATATATTTTATATTATATTTCCCCGAGCGGGAGTCAAACCCACAAGATAGCCTGTGTCTTGTTTAAAAACATGTAAAACAATACACATGTACATCTCGAAAATTGTATAGAACGAGAGAATTTGTTGTAACAAATGTTGCAAACTCTGTGAAAGATTCATTTATTAACTGCAGACAATCATATTTTAATTTATATTCTTAATATTTAAATATTATTCAAGGACAAAAATTACGAATTATAAGTTCGACTTTGTATAAAAATAAAAATGTCATCATTTTTTTTTCTGCTATTTGCTGTACTTGGCAGAGGGAACTTCGAAACCCAGTGTTCCCTACTTCCCGCCAAATTTAGAACATTGCATGTTGTGTATCATAACTCAACGATAAGCTTTGCCTTGTTACCAGCTTCTGTTTCACACTGTATCCCGCACATAGAAGTAGGCAGAAGGAAATTTGGAAACCTAGTGTTAAGTCACTCTGTTCCACTCCGCTCCTTACTTTGCCTTATTACCAATACGAAAAAAATACAATAATAAATGTTTCATTTCCTCGATCAGGGATCGAACCCACAACCACGCCACGTGAAGCAACTTATGTAATTTAAATTTTTAAATGTATAAAAAACAATGTTTTACCTCTTTGCCCAAAGGCAGTCCAGAGCCCAACGTTGCTGTGAGACCTATTAGCTTAGATATCAACGCTCTGAACGTGAGATACTCTTTTAAATGCACACCGCGTAGAATTGTCTTCATTTCTGGTATACCGGAGCCTGGCAATAATTTGTGTCATTTTAAATAGCGTAAATAATGAAATGTATAATTTCTTTGTGTGTGAAGTGTACGAGAGTTGTGTCTGTTTTATCGCAAAATGGTGATAATATAATGTCAAAAAGCATTTGAAAAAATTTCAACTACACTAAACACTTAGACACAACTTGCTCAAGTGTCGGCCGAAACGACACTAATCATAGTGTCACAACAATTTTGCAATTAAAGTATACACTGAGTATAGTCGTGTCGTTGTCTTTCGTACATTTAGAATCATGAAATTTAACATTTATTAAGACTAGAAAATTTAGAAGGCGGTGTCTCTACGGGAATCGGAAAAATGCATTTCAACAGTAAATTATATATTTATGTTTTACAACTTACCAATACTCTGAGCAGCAACTATATGGACGAAGCCAGCGGCAAACAAAATGAGGCAGATGGGCAACGACACCCACGCCACGTACTGGCTGAACGTTGACGTCGCCAGGTCCTTGTACATCCACATGCGCGCTGGAAATAATATTTCTTATTGATTTTATCTTTCACTTTTTAATATTAAATTTCAAAATGACAAGCGACTTCAACTCTCCTATTAGGGTACATAGTGTTTAGATATTGGTTGTCACAGCGCAGTGACACAAGCTTATGATTCTAAAAGCGAGAGTTCGTTGTGTTTGTTTGAGTTGCAAGTTCGATTCTTATTAAAAGGAAATAATTATTTAATGTTTTCATTACTCTGGGTAACAAGGCGAAGCGCGGTGTTGACTTTCGCCATATAATACCTCGTAGTTTTTAGTCACATTAAATCAAATATCATCATCATTTTTTTTTTCTAAAATAAATTTAAATTACTTACGTTCTCTTCTAAAGCAGCATAAAATAAATAGCAATAGATTAATTCTTTACTAATGGTATAATATAAACAACATTTTTCAATTTAAAAAAACCAACAAGAAATCTCTTTTTCGTTTTGTCAAAGCTAGCTCTTAAGCTGCTTATTCGATTTATTTACTCAGGAGCTACGGTACCAAAGACAGACGAACAGACAATCATGTCAAACCTTTAACATCCCTCTTTTACCATCGGGTGTTAATTAATATTCTCGATACAACTTTACTAAAGAATTAACTTTCTCTATGACTCTATTCAAATGTCTTACCATTATTACAAACAGCGATGCCCTTGTCCATGGCGAAGTTAAGCACCGCCATGATGATGCCGAGGAGCGCGAGGAAGATCCAGTCCTCGCCGAGCCTCGCGAACGTGTGTCTCCATACGTACCCTAACACACTTTATATCATTCAACATTTACTATATGATTTTTTGTATGAAGAGAATATATCACTTTCAAATTATATATTTTTATTTCTTTGGTCTGGTGACAAGGCAGTACGCTGCGTTGAGTTCCGCCACTCAATACGCAATGCCTCAAATTTATCGGAAAGTGAGAAATGGAACTAAGTGTCTTAAAACTAGGTTCCCAAGTTACCTTTTCCTACCCTGACATACTACATATTTAAAGTAAATAAAAAATATTATGAGGCCTGTCGTGGCTCAGGTGTTGAAAAAGTGCAACTGTAAACTCGACAGATTGTGGGTTCGATCCCCATTCGATAAAATTAAATATTAAATATATTCATTTCTTGTCGAGTTCCGCCACTCAACACGGAAAGCCTCTAGAATTCAGCGGAAGGTGGAGAACAGAAGTGTATCAATAGGAAAGGGTAAAGCCCTTAAAAAGAAACTAAAAATAAAATAGGTACCATTTTATAACACCTATTTTATTCTCTTTTTCTTACCATTTTATGCCTGAATTTACGATAACAAAAGTCTTACTGAATGTAAATACGATATGCAACGAATTACAGGAACGTTAACAACCAACATCAATTACTACGTCTTTAGCTTCACGCTGCATCCCGCATATAGAAGTGTAGGAAAAGGCAACCTAGTGTCAAGAGTAAAGGGGAATTCCTTCACTCAACACGCAACGTGGAAAGATTGGGCAGAAAGTGAACAGAGATCTGTCGTGGCGCAAAAGGACAAGCGTGCGACTGCAAACACGACAGGTTATGGATTCGATATCCACTCGAGGAAGTGAAATATTTAATATTTTTCTAGTAACAATTTGTCTTGTAACAATGCAAAGCGCGGCGTTTAGTTCCGCCACTCAACTGCTAACATATAGATATCTCACCCAATACTTTAAAGAACTTCCCACTTGGTCGGTGCTTGCCCGTCGATTCGAGCTCTTTCTGCCGGAGCTTGTCATCTTTCCGGCGTCGTTTACGGAGTCTTCTGAGTCTTCGTGCTTCTTCTCTGGCCGCTTCGCTTAGGTCGCGTTGATAGCGGCCATACATCTGAAATATACAAAAATGTTTAATATTACGAAACAAATTAATTCCATATTATATTATATTGGTTAGCAAATACTATGGCTATATTTATCTCTTTTTTTCAGCTTCACTCTGTATCCCGTATGGCAGGCAGGATAGGCAGAAGGAACTTGGGCTTAATGTTAAGACACTCATAGTGTTGAGTGCGGCATTGCGTGTTGAGTGGCCAAACACAACGCTAAATTTTGCCTTATTACCAGAACGAAGAAATGAAAATATTAAATATTTCAATTACTGTCGTACCTGTCGTTTAAAGTCGCACGCTTGTGCCAATGCGCTAAGATAAGCCTCGTGGCGCAAAACAATATAATATAACAGTACAATATTAATATATTTTTTTTTTCAAATCTAATTTTAAACCCTTAGAAAGACGTTTGTATTCTAAAAGTTATTATGAAATTAATGATTTATAAATGACTAGCGATGTCGAACTGAATATTTTAGTTTGTCATTACTCTTTTATTTATGTACCTATTTAAATAGAACAAATATTTAACGTTTAGGTAAGGTTGCTAAAATAAGGGCGTACTAACGCACAAACAAACATACAATAAAAAAAAACACTATTTGGGCCTATTTCCCACTCCTCGAGAGATCGAACTTACAATCTTTCGCTTACAGTCCCACGCTTGTGCCTCTGCACTATGAAAAGCCTCATAATGCTGGTCCTTATTTAGTATAGTTTTGCAACAAAATTCCTACCACTACACGTTTGTCACGTTCTATTATTTCTTCTCGATCCATCTACAAATTATCTTCATATTTATTTGTTTACTTTAATTTATTTCACGTAAATATTATTAAAAATAGCTTAATATGTATAATACATAGAATATTACTTAACCTGTACGTAGTACACTACGGTAGACGAGTGTTGGCCGCCTCAAAGTTACTTGTCATCTACAGTTGGAAAGTTCAAATTTAAGATGTTTCTTACTTTTCATTAATTTTAACCAAGGATGAAAAAAAGAGGAGTTTAATAAGTTTAACGTGTTTGTCTGTCTGTGGCACCGTAGCTTCCAAAATAATGAACCGATTTCAATGCAGTTCTTTTTAATCGAGAACCTTGGCCATCGCAGTAGACAACTGCTATATAAGCCACTACGTTTTATATATCGATCTATAGATCAATAGTTTAAGAGATACAAGCACTTTGTCAAGATGAGGTAGTGATATTTGGACGGGAGTTTGTAATTTTGCTTTCTTATATAACTATGCTATCTTCTAATATATCTATTTTTCTCCCCATTTTACTTTAGAAAGTAACCTCAGGGCGGCCATTCGACGATCGTACTGTAACTACTTTAAATCCGCCTATAGAACTAATGATCTAGTTATCCGGTATCCTTGGATACGCTGTTTGCAGAAGATATGTGTTAATCTTAAATATTTGTAAAAGATAAATGATCACATGCAATTATTTGTACACCAAGACCGTGATATCAGTAGCTAATGAGCTAACAATGTTGTCCTTATATCGACGTTACTTTTTATTTTTGGTTCATACTATTAAAAAAAATCCTTGGTTTAGTCTGGCTTCCTCTTGATTTGCTGGGGTTTAATTTATATAACTTACTTACTTATTATATGACTATCATATTCTATGTAGATATACATATATTTTGAATGTACGAGCGTATGACTGATGCATCATAAGCGAATGTGTAGCGATAGGTTACGCCAAGCGACACCAAATCCTCCAGAAATTGGAGATAAGTGGGAAATGAATGTGTCTTATTGAGAACGGAATGTAACCCAACACTAAGTTCCCTCTGCCTAGTCAGCTACGTGCGGAATACAGCGTGAACATAATGATTATTATAATATCTCATAAAAATATTATTATATTTTTTTATCTTTTGTGATTCTGAAAGTAACGTAGTCGACGTGGCGCATAGGAAAAGTGTGCCTGTAATTACGACGGTTACTCGTACGATTTCCATTCGAGGGAATAAATCATTTTCATAACTGTCTCAAAAATTACATCTCATTTTCTTTGCATGGATAACGTAGGCTCTAAGTGTTTCCTCTGCCTATGAGCGTAGTAAGACGTGAGGCCGGATAGGCCGTGCCCACCCCAGTAATTTTCCTTGCTAGAAAACAGGCTCGCCCTAGCAAATATTTTTAAATACGCCCATGTCTGTCCACCCATACCACAAAGCTACAAAAATAATATAATATATAATACAATATTGTTAGCTAGTTTTGACGACGTGACTGACATAAGTGTGAAACTCATAAACAAAATAATTTTCAATAATGATCGCGCAACATGTAATTATAAAAACTATAAAAAATAATTGTCTTCACAATGTTGATGCCTACTTTGTTTACCATATCAATACTGAGTTTTCGTTTTCACATTTAAATTAACATTATTATTGTTGGGTCTAAAACGTGCGACTGTTAACGTGACAGGTTGTGGGTTCGATCCCCACTCGAGGAAATGAAATATTTAATATTTACAAATTAAAAAATACTTTTATTTCATCTCGCTAGAAACAAAGCAAAGCTCGTCATTGAGCTCCGCCAACAACGCAATGCCTCAAATTCGGCGGGAAGTGGAAACGCAACGGAGTGTCTTAATACTAGGTTCCCAAGTTCCCCCTGCCTACCCTGCCATTTGCGGGATACAGCGTGCCGAGTGAGTTCATTGATTCGTTCTGGTAGGAAAAGCGCGGCGTTGAATTATGCCTCTACACAAGCAATGCCACAAATTCGGTGAAAAATTAAACAGATTGTCTTAACAACCTTGTTACGGTGGGCTTTTTTTGTGTGATTATAATAATTAGTTATTATTTTATTTCAAATTTTGGTTCATATGAATACATTTAGACATAATATATTCGATATTGTCGCGGCGCAACAGTACGGCTTCAGGCTGTATATGATTGTTCTGAGTTCGGTTCCAGCTCAAGGGAATTTAATGGTATTTGTAAACCCCGTGTAATATTTTAAATGTGGTATAAATAAAAATCCTCATCCCTAATATCATTAAGCCTATGGAGAATACATAAAAATTAAATACTTTTGGGTAATTAAAATTATACATACATATGAATGGTAATAAGGCAAAGCGCGGCGTTGAGTTCCGCCACTCAACACGCAATGCCTCTAAGTCGGAAAGTGGGGAACGGAAGTGGAACGGAGTGGGTAACACTAGGTTTCACTTCCGTTCTCTCTGTCTACCCTGCCTAGTGGGGGATACAGCGTGAAGCTGAAAAAAAAATACATATGAATATATATGTAGGTATATCGGATGCATGTGTGCACTATGCACTATGCAGTATCTTGAATGTTGTAATATTGCAAGTGACGAAATTAACACGCATTTGAGTTTCGTACGGACATATAAAAAGTTACAGATAAATTATATCTTAACTTAACGTACGTCATGATATCATCTTGAATGAATTGTTAAATTGTAAGTCAATACACTTGATAGTAAGAAAGAGTCAATAGACTTACTAGTAAGTCTCTACCTAGTAAGTCTTACCGTAGCGTTTGGCGCTCCGTTCTCTCTGCCTACCCCGCTAGGGATATAGCGTGAAGCTAAGTTAAGTAGGTCTCCAGTGAACTACTAAATGAAATTTAATTTAAAATTAAGTTTAATTAAATTTTAAAGCCTTATAAATTAAATTTTATTATTTCAGTAGTACTAATGGAAATGCTGTTGTTGTGTTGCTATTAGTACGTATATTGGAAGGAAAATGTTGTTTTGGATTTATTTCGAAATTTTTTATACTTTTATTTTTACTCATACTCAACATCACGCTGTATCCCGCACGAGGCAGAGTAGGCAGATGGAACCCGGGAACCTAGTTTAAAGACACTCCGTTTCACTTCTGTCCCCACTTTCCGCCGAATTTGAAGCATTGCATGTTGAGTGGTGGAACTCAACGCCGCGCTTAGCCTTATTACTAGAGCGAAGAAATGAAACATTAAATATTTAAATTGTTATTAAATATTTCATATCCTCGACTGGGATCGAACCCAGAACCTGTCGGTTACAGTCACACTCTTGTGCCGCTGCGCCACGACAGGCCTCACTTTTATTTCTAAGCTGTGTTTAATAAAACTGCCTTTACAACTCTACTCGTAATTCCATTCTCATAATTTAATTAATAATTAATTAATGGGTATTTTTTATTATTTTACTTCAATACATATAAATAGAATGGAAGTGTGTCTGTGGTTTTACATGTTTTTGTTTGTTTGTCCTTCCGGGCTAAGCTCCGGAATAGATATACCTATTTTTAGGAGACTAAAAATGAAAGACAATAACAAAAATACAATTCCTTAAGTGTACAACAGTAGGTAATAACAAGATAATAATTATTATTTTTACTAAATACACTAATATATATGATATATATATAATATATATATATATATATATATATATATATATATATAATATATATATATATATATATATATATATATTATATATATATATATATATATATATATATATATATATATATATATATATATATATATATATATATATATATATATATATATATATTATATATATATATATATATCTATATATATATATATATATATATATATATATATATATATTATATATATATATATATATATATATATATTCCTACAATTAAAGCGGTCGAAACTAGCTCAAAATATAACCAAACTGTTACTCTGTATCTAGACTTAAAAGGATTATAAAAACCTTATCGGAATTAGAAGAGAGATAAATTTAAGTTGCGACAAAGCTTGCCAAGAATTAAGAGACCTAACAATGTATGTACAGTTTCAATATTTAATGATGGCTTTAGAACACTTTGTTAGTAGTTGGATTCGCTCGTAGTAAGTATATATGCCTGCCTTACTTAACAGGCCAGTCGTAGCGCAGGGGCAAGCGTATGACTGTAAATAAGATAGGTTGTACGTTCGATCTCCGCTCGTGGAAATGAAATATTTAATATTTTCATTTCTTTACTATGGTAACGAGGCGCGCAATATCTCCAAAATTTAGCAGAAAGTGGATATCGTAAGTGTAACACTAAGTTCCTAAGTTTCCTCTGCTTTTAAAAAATGTAACGTAGCCGTACAATATTTATATGCACGTCCGGTCTCTACGCGGCCTTAACTTTGGCATCTTTTTGCAATATCCTCAATAGACTGAATAATTAAAGTGCAACTAATTCTTATTCAGCCGGTATTTCGTTCAATAGTTTTTAATTTTACCTTCTAGAATGGTAATGATTGCTGAACTATAAAAAAATGCAGGAATATTTAATTAGAGGCCGCCGTTTCGGTAAGCCCGATTATTTAACCAATTTAATATTTAATATTTTAATAGATTTTTTTTTTCTATTGAGAAAGCGAGTAAACTTCTGACACAACAAGAAATATGTCAAAAAACGGTGAACAATGACAGAAAGTCGAATGAAAAAATATTTGTAAGATAAGAAATGTGAATTGAAATACATATAAAAATATGTTTTCTCTTGAATAGAACGTTTTTAAAATATTCAGATATTTCTTAAATGTGCCACGATGGTGTCAAATATTCTTTACATAATTTTTGATTCGTTGCTTTTTTCAATGCGAAACTTCTCCTAAATTTAACAAATACTCTTTTAAAACCGAATCAAAATAACAAAGAGAGAAAAAATACATGAAAGAGAGAGAGAGAGATAGCCGTGAACATGTCCGTTAATTTAAACCAAACATACATACAACTTAAACTGCGAACCTCCATAATAATGTAATAGAAAAAAATGTCCGACTTGACTAACTTAACTATAAAGCATTAGGAGATATATAAACGATGGGTCATAAATAAAACATTATTTATAGGATAATCGGTAGTGCAAAATCAATATTCGACAACCGAAGGAAAATTGATTTGTGTGATTCAAATTATATGCAGAAGGACATAGTTACGTTCAATTTATGAAAGGTTGGACTTGAGTGGAATTTACAATCGCAAAGAATGAATAGAAATATTTAATGGGGAATGAATTATTTTCAATGACAGTCTGATAACAATACAAATCACTAGCTACCACAGTTTTGAAATGTTGGGCGGGAACGGAGTGTCTCAACACTAGACGCTTGAATCTAATTAAAATATTTGTTAAGTATGATTTATTTAAAACCAGTTAAGAAAACCAGTGAAAGATAGTGTTGTGTAAAAAACCGAGAATGTTATCAAAGTAATGTGTATTGTTTTATGAATATTATAATTAAACCCTACTATAAATGTGACTACCTGTGTTTACTTATTTTTTTTTTCGTTTTCACG